>JAJPUD010034463.1:0-10821 GCA_023553655.1 Myrmecobius fasciatus
GCTTTCCTCTCATGAAAGGGCTGGATCAACCACAGAAAAACAAGACCTGTCCCTCATCCTCAGCCAGCCCGAGGAAGAAAACAGCAACCTTCCAAGAAAGTGTGATGTTCCGTGTAGTGTTCCGTGCCCATGTTTCCCCCCCGGGCAGAGGCAGAGAAACGGGGGGTGGGCCGTCTTCTCCTATCCCTTCTTTGGGCCCAAGCTTGGCCCTTATAATTTCAGAGCATTCAGTTGTCTGCCTCTCTCTCTTATTAAAGGGGTGCTTAGTAAACATTTAAAAGAGGAGATTGAGGGCCAGCCACTGATTTGAGATCTTGAGGGAAACTTGCTCTGGGGGAGCTGAAGCAGAGGGTCATCGAAGGCCACTGGGCTCCAAGAGAGGTCATGTGACCCTGCCGGCAAGGAATGTGAAAACAGGGAATGGGCCAAGGCTGGGGGGGCAATGCCAAGGGCTTAGGGGGAGGGCGATGCCAAGGGCTCAGGGGGGGGAGAAATATGCCAAGGCCTGGGGGAGAGGACTATGCCAAGGTTGGGGGGACTATGCCAAGGGCTGGGGGCAGAGCTATGCCAAGGGCCGGGGGCAGGGCTATGCCAAGGGCTGGGAGCAGGGCTGAGGGCTAAAAGGGATGCTTCCAACTGGACAGGCTAAGAACCCCTTGGCTTGGAGACCTTGAGGCTTCCCACTGGAGGCAGATGGGAAGCGGCAGGAGGGCTGGCAGGGCATAGGGTTGTGCTAGTTACCCTCATGGGACCTCAGTTTGTTTAGCTGTACAATGGAAGCTCTGTCTCTTTTCTTCACAAATTTCTGGTAGCTACAGAGCATCTTATAAATGTTACATGTTCTTATTTTCTCTGCCAGCTTCTCTGGAGAGTCCCCATCACTGTGAGTCAGGGCTCAGGGATACTGCAGCTTCACTACCCCATGAAGTCACAAGTTAGGGCCAGAAGGGACCTTCTTTTAAGGTCATTGGGTCCAGCCCCTCATTTTGCAGATGGGGCAACTCAGACCCAAGATGGGAAAAACTTGACCAAAGACCCCCAGTTGCTAAATAGGATCTGAAAGATTTCTGACATAGGATTCGAAAACCGAGGTTTCCCAAGCCCAGCGCCCTCTCCAAGGGACTCCTGTGCACTCCTGGGAGGCTGCGTACAGGCAGCAGACATAAGTCTTGGGAAAGACGCCGTGGTCGTTTGATAAGAGTTGTCCGTCAACGGCCCTTCCAGACCCAGGCGTCCCTTTTGATTCGGAACTCGCCCTTCTCTGGGGGTCGCCTTAGGAGAGCCGTTGATCTGGAGATCATTTTTTCCAAGAAACCTTTTGGCATCCCATCCCTCCCATAGGCCTCTCCTTTGGCTTCAGCTCCCACTGTCCCCTGTATTTAGCACTTCAAAGACCCGTGACTTCATCGGTATGGTTTTTCCCTCAGACACATTTCCTTTGATGAATTGCTGTGGCCAAAACATTTCCATCATTTGGTGGCCGGTCTTGTGGGGATGAGCAGCCTCTCCAAATGTGGCCCAGTCCTTGGGGGAGCAGATGTCAGTTTTATTGTGGGGACTGTATTTTCCACCTTTGCAGCTTGGGGGGAGTGGGCCACCAGGATTTGTGCCAGAGCCTCTAAGAGCCCAGGATCACCTGTGGGAGCTTTAATGGAAGCTGTGGCTATTAGAAATCCTGACCTGTGGCTCTCAGAACCTCTACAAGTCTTGGTGGGCTGAGAGGGGGCCCCTCTGGCAGCTGGAGACCCCTGAAGTGCTATCTGATGCATCTGGAGTTAGCAAGGGAGATACCAGCCTCTGCAGAGAGCCTTGTGGGTTCTGCCCTCAAGAGAGAAAGTAGCTTAAGTCTTCAGGGTCCTGAATTTCAGCCGGCTGCCCCAAGAACTCTCATTGCTTTACTTAGGATGAGTTCCATTTTGCTGAGCCATTGCCTCATTCATATTTAATATTTTTATGTTAATGGAGTTGGTATGACATTTAAATATTTGAAGGAAATAGAATACATGGGGCTGCCAAAGATGGGCTGTGCTGTATGGCTTGGGCAGGTTTATTATTGCCCCTAATTATGCACTCACTGGCATTCAGGGCCCACTGCCACCTGAACTTCTGTGAGGATAATCCAGGACAAACTGAGAGAGTGAGTGTCCTCGGCCTTGGAGCTCTTAACAGCACCTCTCTACTCCCTACCCCCTCAAAGGGGTGATCTCCTTGAGTCCATGATAACAATTGATATTTCTGTAGCGCCTTATTTGAGAGCATCTCGCAGCATCCCAGAGAAGTACCTGCAGCACCACCCTTAAGGGAGGTGCTCAAGGTAAGGGTGGGGGATTCACCAGCCAAGAATCAGAGGAACGATTCCAGCACAATTTATCCTGACTCCACAGAGCTGTGATGTCTCTCCAGAAAGAAAACCCAAGGATCGTATTATAAAGAACTACTAAGATTTAGATTGTTTCTGTCTTTATCCATATTTTGTTGTATTTCTCATTTGGAGTCAGAATGCAGCTTATTATGTGAAGAATCTATTCCTCTAGTCCATTGCCTAAACTGAAGCCCTTTTATTGGCTTAAATGATGCCCATAATCCTCAGAAAAAAAATTCTAAGTACATGACATACAAAATGAAGGGTGTCAAAGGAAGCCAATCAAACTTAAATACTTTTTCAATATACATCTATCTATGTATTAAAAAAAGAAAGTTCATGGACCCTGATCCTCAACTGGCCATAGCATTCTCAGGTGAACAAAACATTAGATTCCCCCCTCGTCAGAGAGCCTACATCATATCATACCATACATCATAGATCTGGAGTAGGAAGGGACTTCAGAAGCTGCCTCGTGCACACAGATGAGGGAACTGAAGCCCTTAGGGGTTAAATGACTTGCTTGGGGTCACTCAGGTCATGAGCATCATAGGGAAGATTTGAACCCTAGTCTTCTGATTTCAGAGCCAGGACTCTCTCTTCGCTGCCACCAAGGTTATCACAGTGATTTGTGATTCAATTAGGCAACCTCTGAGGTCCTATAGAACCTCCAGTGTGGCTGACTCAATCTGAAGCTTATTTGTTGGTTTACATTTTTTTTAATCTAAAAAAATTTTTTTGTTATCTAAAAAAATTTTTGTGTTTTTCATTTCTTGATGAAGAATTCTACATGACTTTAAAAGTCTGAAGTACGAAGCCTCTGCCATATGTGTCAGGGGAACAGGCATATTCACTTAGAGTAAGAAAAGAGCGTTGAGTCAGCAACAGGCATTTATTAGCCCTGCCTAATTAGCTTGCCTAATATGACTCCCTGATTTTCAGTGGAAGAATCTGAGGTGAGAGAGGTTCAGTGTCTTTCTTAAAGTCCCACAGGAGTGCAAGTATTACTGGACCCAATACTTGGAGCCGTTTCCATTGCCGCAAAGCAGACTTTATGAACATTGGCATGGTACATTTGAGGTTGTTGCTAGCGTTTCCAGATGGGTTAGTAGAAGGAACACAAGATTTAGGGTCTGAAGACCTGGCTTCAAACCTTTTTTTTTTTCTCCCACGAAATTATCTTTCAGTGAGTTCAAATTTTTACTTTACTGCTTGTAACCTTGGGTAAGTCATTTAAACTGTGCTTCCCCCCCCCACACACACACACATACACTTTTGCTTTCAGTGATATGAAGGAATTGGATGAGAGGGTTTCTGAAGTCCAGCCCAGCCCTAAAATTCTCTGATTGATGAATAGCTATTGTTCTCACTGCCATGATTTCTCTATCCTTAGTTGGACTTTTTCATCTCTATGGGAAAACCACTTAAAACTGGCACTTTCTAGGAGCAGGAATGAATGTTGGCTCTTCTCCCCAATAGCCTGCACTATCCCTTCTCCATTACTGTTCAGTGTAGAGTTGTGCTTCAACTTGGACGTTCTATTTAGTGCCATCAGAAAAATACCAAGATGGCAGAGCAAAGGCAGGGACTCATCTATGCTCTCCCCCAAACTTCTCTAAGTATCTTTAAATAATGCCTCTAAACAAACTGTAGAGAACCCACAAAAAAAGATGGAATGAAATAGTTTTCCAGCCCAGGACAATTTGGAGGGTCGGTAGGAAGTGTCTGTTGCGCTTAGGTGAGAGTGGAGCTCACTCTACACAGGCTGTGCCATCAGAGGGTTGGCCCCATCAAACAAGGAACAGGCTTCAGGGCAATTGAATCAATGGTGATGGGGCACTTTCCAGACCCCCTGAGCCCACAGATGCCAAAGACAGCTTACAACATTGGGCAGGAAAGGTTTGTCACATTTGAGTGAGAGTAGAGCATAGTCCCAGCAAACCAGGAGTGGGCTTTGGGAGCCCTGAATCAACGGGAGTAGTAGCTTCCATAGATCTAGACTCATTTGAAAACTATTTTGATCATTTATCAATTGGGAAATGACCCTTGTTTTTATAAATTTGACTCAAATTCTCTATAGATTTGAGAAATAAACTTTTTATCAGAGAAACTTGCTTCAATTTTTTCCCCACAATTACTCTTGTTAATGTATTTCCCCCCTGTTTATTCTCTTCTGTCTCTCCTTTCGCTCTGACTCTTATTAGAGAAATGCAAATTAAAACTATTCTGAAGTACTACCACATACCTATTAAATTGGCCAATAGGATAGAAAAGGGAAATATCAAATGTTGGAAGGGAATGTGGGAAAGATAAGATCATTTTATACATTTTGGGTAGAGTTGTGAACTGATTCAACCATTCTGTAGAGCAGAACTTTGCCCAAAGGGCTATAAAACCATTCATATCCTTTGAGCTAGCAATACCATTACTAGGTCAGCATCCCAAAAAAATTTAAAAAAAAAAAGCAAAAATGAATAGGGCCTATATATACCAAAAAATTATAGCAGCTTTTTTCTGGGAAAAAAATGGAAATTGAGGGAATGCTCATCAATTGGGAAATGGTTGAATAAATTGTAGCATTTAATTATGATGAAATACTATTGTGCTATAAGAAATGAGGAGCAGGATGCTCTCAGAAAAACCTGGAAAGACTACCATGAACTGATACAAAGTGAAATATACTGTGTACAAAGAGCAGTATAATGAGATGATCAGCTATGAATGATGACTATTCTCAGCAGTACAATGATCCAAGACAACTCTAAGGATGTATGATTTTTTAAAAATGCTATTTGTACTTAGAAAAAGACTTGATGGTGTCTGAATGCAGATTTAAAAAAACTTTTTTTTTTGGTCTATGTTTTCTTTCCCAACATGACTGTTATGGAAATGTTTTGCATGACTACACATGTAAAACCTATATTGAATTGTTGGTATTCTCAGTGGGGTGGGGAGGGAGAAAAGAAAAGAATCTGGAACTCAAAGTTTTAAAAACGAATGTTAAAAATTGTTTTTATATGTAATTGGGGAAAAATTAAATACTAAATAAACTAAAAGCAGAAAAAAGAACAATACCAAAGAACAAAACAAAAGATGTCTTCCATCTCCCCCCAGAAAAATCTTAAACTCAGTAATTTACCCACAAATCACAAAATTCTTAGTGGTCAAGCAGTCATCATTTACAGTGATATGAAAGAAGATTTGGGGATACCAGAAAACCCTTGGTGGTATTTGCTCTTGCTTAGGGCAAAAGCTAGGAGGGCCAGGCTCAGGCACTTCCTAGTTGAATGACCCTGGGCAGGTCATGTTACTTTTCTAAAACTCCATTTACTCATCTGAAAAGGGAATTGGACTGAATGACCACTCAAGCCCGAGTCTATGATCTTGAGCAGACATAGATGTTAAAATAAGCCACCATTATAAAGGGTCTAAGGAGCCATCAGAAGGCCATGTTTACTCCCTGGAAATTCAAACAGAAAGCCAGTCCAATGCTAAAACCAGAGAGTGAATTTTCTCAGATGGGCACATTTAGGAGGAGCATAATTGGCCATGATCTGGTGGTGGAGCTTTCTTGAAGAAGACCTTGGCCATCTTGACTTGGTTTCATCCATCTGTTCATTCCCATTCAAAGGGCTCACTTTCCCTTGCCCCTGAAATACTGGGCCATCTTTTAGGATAATGACTCCATATCTAAAGCAAATCCCCCATCCTTCTCCCCATTCCCATCTGATTCTAAGACATGCCGTGTCCAGGCTGGCTAAGCTAATTTGCCTAGAGCTCCGGTAACTTGGGATCGTGCTAGCACTTATAATCATTCAATATTTGCGTTTCTGTGCTTTGGACAGCATACAGACTGTACACAAAGATCCTTATCTCTGGAGGGAGAGCTTGTGAACATTTCACAACACTACTAACTGAAGCCATGATTATTTCCATTAATTGCATTCCAAGAAGCCACTTCATTTTCACTGGTTTTTTCTTCCCCACCTGTCTGATTTTGGTAGCAAACTCGTCAGGATAAAGAAATTAAGACATCCCTCACCTAATCACAGTAATTAAGAGTCATGAAGTAGATTTTAGTCTTGGAAATAAAGGCAAATGAAATTATCTTTAGGGGTACTTTCCAGTATTAGAAAAAAAAATTTTTTGCTGAAGCAATTGGGTTAAATGACTTGCTCAGGGTCACACAGCCAGGAAGTATTAAGTGTCTGAGGCCACATTTGAACTCAGGCCCTCCTGACTCCAGGGCTGGTGCACTATCTACTACACCAACTAGTTACTCCAGAATTTTTTTTTTCAGATCATTCAGTGTTTTAAGAAAGACACCACTTGGTCCCAGATTTTTTTCAGGGGACCTGTTGTCTAACTTTGGATGACTTCACCCAGATCCCTATTAAATGGGGCCACATTAGATTCAGCCCAGAGCTGAACTTTTTCTGCTGCTTTCCCCTCAGGAACCTCTCTCTGTAACCCATGTCTAGTACAATTGGATCCACAGACAGGGGGCAGTAGAGAAGAATAATCTCTTGTTCCATCCCCTAAGGTGACTTCCATTATCCAAGTCAAGAGCTCCTATGCATTTCTTCCACTTTTTAAACTCTTTGCCTGGCTTTGGAGATTGGGGGCATTGAAAGATGGGTCTTACACATCAAAATTGTTTATCCCGAACCTATAAAAGGGCATGACTTGGATTGCCAGCTTGGATCACGTGCTGGGGGTTCAAATGCCTAACCAGGAAAGGCTTAAGAGGTTCTGCCAAAGGTTTTAAGTCTGTCCTGTGGCAGTCTAGGTTTCTGCAAACTCTTCTACCTACTGAACCCCCCACAGAAGGGTTCGAGATGTTAGAAAAGCGTGCCGTATAAGAGAGGAGGAAAAGAAACCAGTTCCGGAAGGGAGAGGAAAGTAAGTCATTGCCCAGACTCCAAAGAGCTCACCAATGTTCAGGGTTGTGCATGTGGAAGGAGACGCCAAGAAGTGATAAAAGGGGACCTTGTTGAGCTCCCTTAGTGTGTTGTGCCTTCTTTAGAATGAAAGCTCTCTGTGGCCAGGGATGGTCTTTCTTTGAGCTTGGATTTGTATCCCTGGCACCCAGCAGAGTGACTGACTAAACCTGAGCTTGTCAGCTCCCTCCCCTGGGTGATTAGACAGGGACTCCTCAGGGAACCACTTCCTGCACAGAGTTTGTAGTGGCCAAATCGTGGCGTGATTTTCAGTGAAAAGAAGGTGGGTAGAGGAAGCTCACGGCACCCAGCCTGCATTCTGATATTTGATGACGCCAAGAGCAGAACTCAGAAGACTTACTCGGGTTCATTTTCCCTCGTCTTTTCTCCCAGTTGGCACTCGTAGGAAAATGGTGACCGGCAACGGTCGGCCTGATGCTCATAGAAGCAACGCTAAAAGGAAATTCGTAATCAGAGGCAGTGTAGCCCAGTGGTAAGAGCCCAGTGTGCCTGATGAGGAAAGTGTCCCAGAGATGGGGGACCCACAAGCACCGGGGCCTTTTCAGGCATGACCCAACTCCCTAGTTTGCCTTTGAAGGCCTTCCCCTTGCCCACACTTCCCTTCCTATAGAAAGCCAGTCCGCTGAAGGTGGCCTTTGTGTGGAAGCTGTTGTGCCAATTCAAATGACTTGGGCTGTGGGCACGGCTGGGACTCTGACCCGGAGAATGGGCTGGTTCCAGTCAAAGCCTGGCCTGTGGGTGCCGAGCGGGGAACGGGCTCTTCTGAACATAGTTTTTGAATGATCAAAACGCTCCGAGAAATGCTTGCCAGAAGAGTGTGGCCGGTGGGATTGGGGCTGGGGCAGGCCCACAGCCCCGGGCGGGAAAGCCAGCTGATCTCTGGGTCTTTGGGCCCAGGAGCCGGAAGGAGGGTGAAGAGTGGAAAAGAAAGGAGGCGAGACCTAAGGCTGGGAGCAGTGATCTCCAGAGCCTTCGGGTTGAGGCGAGCTTGAAGGACCCTCATCACTGTAGTTAATACAGTTCTTGTTGTTTCTTTGCCGTGGGTTTGACAAGAATCTTTCTGGATCCAATATGTTAAGGAACAAAAGCCCATTGGTCTGGGCTCCCATCCTCCCCCTTTGAGGTCCCAGGCTCCAAGATGGCATCATGCATCACGGCTCACAGTTTGGGGCAATGAGGTCCCCTAGGCTCAGGGGCTTGAGAAGAGGGGGCCGAGGGAGCGCCCTGGCCCAGCCCCTCCTGTTTATCCCGTCCCCCGCTGCCTCCATCCCCTCGCCGTGGGGAGGACTGTTACTCATTACCAGGGAATTCGAGTCATCCCCCGCTTGTGTGATTGGGATTCCGAAGCATTCTGTGTGCGAGGGGCTGATTAAATCCAAGTGTCAATGCCGCCTCTCCAGCTTGGAGGGGAGGGCTGAGCAGCTGGGGGGCCTGGTTTTGGTTACTCCACAAAGGCACTGGCAAGAACCGTGACCCCCTCCGAGTACCCAGAATTCCGGAGGGGCGTCTGCTGCCAACTCTTCCCAGATCAGGGTTTCCTGGTTCATTTCAAGGGCCCACCACATTCCAGCTCCCGAGCCCCTTCACCCGTGTCTGCCTTTGGCAAAGGTGCTTCCCCCTCGCCCTTCGGGGAGCTTCATAGGTGAGTGTCCCTCACATCCGAGGTGCTGCCCGGGTCAGAGAGACACCGCCCCCGGTCCTGGGCTCACAGTCCCTCAGAGCCAGGCGAGTGATGGCCCGAGGGGAAGAGGAGCCTTGTCCGAGAGATCAATCTCTTGTTTCTTCTTCCTCCTAGAATGCTTCACGGCCAATGGAGTCGACTACAGGGGCAGGCAGAACTGGACGGCGCTGCTCGGAGGGAAGACCTGCCTCTTCTGGAACGAGACCTTCCAGCACCCCTACAACACTCTGAAGTACCCCCATGGAGAAGGGGGCCTGGGAGACCACAACTACTGCAGGTGAGATCACTGCCTCCGTGGGCTGGGCACCAGGGGGGTCCCTGCCCGCCATGAGCTCATCTTCCAATGGGAGAGACAGCAAGGGCATGGGGAAATCTGTACAGCCTAGATGGGAAAGGAAGAAACAAAGACGTTCTAGACCAGCGAGTTAGGGAGGGAGGGAATGGGCAAAGGCCTCAGGCCTTCTCTGTCCCCCTTTCCCAGCTGGGAAGCAGCCTCTTGAGGGACGGAGAACAGTGTGGAGCTGTCGGACCCGAGTTCAAAACCTGCCTCTGCCCGTCTCCCCCTTCTCCGATTCTGTGCTAGGTGGGGCTCATCCTAACGGAGCTAACAGCACCCCGCACCACTCCCCGCCTCCATCTTTGCCCATTGGCCATCCTCCTCCTCATCCCGTCTTACTCAGGTTCCTTGCTCACGCCTGCTCACCCTCCTTGCCCGTTCCATGAAAGTGGCAAACCCGGCGAGAGCAGAATGTGTGCCACGGCTCTGGTGGGGGAGGTGGTGGTTCATGGCTCCCCAAGCCAGGTGTGTGCGGACAGTGGGTAAAGATGTGGGACCCCGAGTCAGGAGGGCCTGGATTCAAATCCTGCTTCTGACACCACGGCCATGGCCAGTCACATGGCTCCTTGGGATTTTAATTCCCTTGTCCATCTATAAAATGGGTCTGATGAGAGCTCTCAAAGAAAAGAGCAGGGACAGAGGATCCAGTGTGTGCCTTAAAGTGCCCGCCACGGCCCCAAGGCTGCTCGGGACGGCCTGGGAACAGCTGTCAGGACTTCTCAGACTGGCTGTGTTTGCCCACTGGCTGGGCTGGGCTGGAGAGATTACAGCTGTGCACACTAACCCTGCACTTGAGGTACTTCTGCACAAGACCCTGGTAACCAGACTCATGGCTCGGGAATCTCCAGCATTCAATTATTAGGACAGGTGCAAAAGCAGCACTTCCCGGCTGTCGGAAGTAGGGAGCAGTGGCTGCTGGGTAGCCCCCGGCTTAGCCCCCGGCCCCCTGCTCGGCCCCTGTCTGTCTCCGGGAAGCCTTTTCTACACCCCGAATGTCAGTGATCAAGAGCTGTGCCAGGCCTCCGAGGCCATCCCCGGGCTCAGGGCCCCCTCACAGGCAAAGAGCAGATCGGCCAGGATCTGAGCCCAGCTTCCCAACCCCCGATTCCTCTGATTTCCTTTATTCGAGAACGACTTGGTTCCCAAATGGCCTTCCCCAGTGTTCTGCTTTCATCTGTCTGGAAAGTAAATCCCCCGGCTTTTCTTGTTACCTGATGTTTCCTGAGCGAGCGGTCGGTGGCGCGGAGGGAGGCCGTTAATGGCCAACTGTTACGCAGAATGCAGGGAGACTGACTCGGCCGGGGAGCCGCCGGCCCGGCACCTCCCAGCTGGCCAGACCAGGAAGCCCCCCGACCCCTGCTGCTGCCCTGCCCCTCACCCACCCCGTGCTGGGGACCTGAATGACGAGTTCCCCCTTCAAACAAGGTGCGCGCCGCCCCCAGTCACCTGTGGAGCAGGAGAGGCCCCATGGGGGGGGGGG
>JAJPUD010034464.1:0-10821 GCA_023553655.1 Myrmecobius fasciatus
GACCAGCAGGACGATTTCAGAGAGGCCCGGAGAGACCTACATGAACTGATGCTGAGTGAAACAAGTAGAACTAGGAGATCATTATACACGGCAACAACAAGGCTATATGAAGATCAATTCTGATGGACACGGCTCTCTGCAACAATGAAATGTTTCAAACCAGTTCCAATTGTTCAGTGATGAAAAAAAAGCCATACACACCCAGAGAGAGGCCTGTGGGATCTGAGTGTGGACCACAACCAGCATTTTCATGCTCTCTCTTGGCATTTGCTTGCATTTTGTTTTCCTTCTCAGGTTTTTTTTTTCCTTGTAGATCTGATTTTTCTTGTACAGCAAGATAACTGTATAAATATGTACACATATATTGGATCTGTCAAATATTTTAACATAATTAGCATGTATTAGACTTCCTGCCATCTAGGGGAGGGGGTGAGGGAAGGAGGGAAAAATTTGTAACAGATTTGCATATGTTTTGCAAATAAAAAGCTTTAATTAAAGAAAATAAAAAGAGTAGTGAGGGTCATGGGTATATATATATATATATATATGTATATATATATGTGTGTGTGTGTGTGTGTGTGTGTGTGTGTGTATGGTGAGTGGAAGGTAATTGTTGCTTGTTGGCTAAATAGGCAGTTTGTTGTAGTTGTGGTAGTGGTAGTGGCTGTGGTTTTAATTTGTTTTAAAGCAGTCTCCTTCCCCAGATCCCCATTACCATCCTCCCAACCCCAACCCACATCTTTGAACCATTGATCTCAGTTCCCAAAATGCTGCTCCCAAAATTTAAGTATACTGTCACTAGGTGACAGAAATGGGTTTTAGTCCCATCATTCAAGCATCATGATATGCACCTTTTCCATATTTGAGATAAAAGATGTCTATTTTCCCTAGATTTTTATATTAAAAAATATCCTTTTATAAAAGCAGCTACATATGGTGCATAGTTACGTTTTATTAATCCTCAGTTTATCCACCTTGCTTAATTGGTACCAGGACCTTGGTCTAATTAATGTCTGTCCATTACCAGCCTCCAAGGATCACTACCCCTAAGAAAAACAAACCAGACATTTAGGGTCCTAAGGAAGTTGAGTTTAATCCAGTTTCAATGGAACTATCCATCCAATTTGAAAAGATCACATTGCCTCCTATACAATAAACTAATGAAAATAGTATGGTAGATAGCACAGTTAATAGAGCAGCAGCCCTGGAGTCAGAAGCCCTGAGCTCAAATCCACCCTCAGATATTTATTAGCCATATAATTCCCAAAAAGTCACTTAACCCCAATTGCCTCAAAGAAAAAAGTGTGATATAATGCTAAGGACATAGCCCTGGAAGTCAGAAATTCAAATTTCAAGGTTCAAATCACAGCTCTGTACCTTAGGACTTGTAGTTTTTCATCTAGAAAGGGAGCTAGACCTTACAAGTTGTTTAGTTCTATTGCCTCATTTTAAATATAAGGAAACTGAGAGCTCTGGTACCTTGTCCTTCCCTTCTTACCAACCTTGAAATTTTGAGTAAGTTATTTCTTTTGGGGTCTCATTGCCCTCATCTGTAAAATGAAGTGATTAGACAGGATAATGTGTAAGGTTCCTTCCAGCACTATTTTCTAAACAGTAGCATTCTACGATTTTAAATCAAACTCAAAAAATTCTACTGCTAAACTGCCAAATTGTTCCCATCTCTGAACCCCAAGTATCCTAACCTGAAAAATGACATAGATGAATAAGATAACCTTTAAGGTCCCCTTCAGCAATAAAACACTGTGATTTCTATGAATTTCTGCATGGAGAGAAACAAAGACATTTTTCTAATAAATTCAAGTCACCTTCAAATGACTAGGCCCCTCAAAGATGGAGGCAGACTACCCCTTCCCCATATGAAGCTATCTGAAAAGCCTGAGCCGATTGTTAAAAAGCAAAATTTTGTGGGGAGTCTCCATCAGCACTGTTCACCCTCCCAGGAGATACCCCATCTCTCATTTCCAGCTTTATCCAGTCCTCTATTTCCCAACACAAATCTCTAGAAAATTTTTAGCACCCCTAATTCTATCTCCATTCTTTGACTACACATCTGTCCATTTCTCCTGCCACCTGGCTTTAGGTCCCTGTCCCCAGCCCAACTCCAAGGAAGATTCTCAGCCCTTTTTTCATCTCATCTTAGTGTCTCGACTGTCCTCACCCTGACCTCAGCTCAGCTCTTCCAGGATCACCCTCCAGCTTGCCTGACCAAGCATCTGTCCAGCACTACTATAATTAATCAAATACCACACCTGTCCCTTAGCTATAGCCCTCTGCTGCTTTCCTACATCCTGGCCCATACCCACTACTCTTTTGGGAAAGTCTTAGAATTCACCGAGTCAAATCTGGCAAAACTGAGCCCATCTAAAACAATTTCAAGGCACTTATCTTCTGTGATAATAACTAATTCACAGTCTCCCTAGGCTTTAGTTTTCTCATCTGTAAAATGAGGGAACTTAACTAGATCAATTAACCAATCACCAAATATTGATTCAGTGCCTATGCTTGTATAGGATAGATATTGTGATGATTCAAAGGTCTCTTTCCCACAAAATTCTATGATTATTTCTTTGTGACTTAAACATTGAATAACTTGGTGTCAAATCCTATCTTGAATTATGTAGTGTCCTAGGCTGGCTATTTGCCAAAGCCCTTGGAGGTTTTTTTTTTTTCTTTTCACATTTTGTCTGTCAGGTTTCTATCTCAATTCATATAAGCTTATTGATCTTCCCTTGGGTATTTTAGTTAATCAAAGAAATCAAGCCAGAAGTGGCAACATAAAGTATGTGGAAAGAAGTAAGTCATAATCCTGCCACCAGTTTCTTCATCTTTCAAATGGTAATAATAAAACATTTACATTAAATAGTTATGGGGTGGTTGTGATGAACTCAATTCAAATCAAGTATTTACAATGTGCAAAATCACAGATAGTGCAGTGTGGAAAAGAATACTAATTTAAGAGTTGGGAAAGAACTGGGTTTAAGTCCTCCTCACACATTACTAGCTTTGTTACTCTCAATACTATTATCTGCAGAGAAAGTGGGGCTCTTTTGGATTTGACAAAAAATTAAAACTCTAAGTAATAAGGAAATAACCCTACAATTTCCTCACTGGGATCTCCCTAAACCAAGAAAGTCATAATTCATTTTTTTTTAAGTGGAAAGTACCATGCTAAATACTGGGCTTTCAAAGGTGGGAGAAGCATTCCCTGCCCTCAAGGGGTTTAAATTCTACTTTGGGGAATAAGATTTGTTGGAAGATAAGTACTTTGCTAGTTAGGGAATAGACAAGATAAAGAAGACATTTGAACAAAGTACTCTAGGAATATTGAGGTGGGAGAAATTAACAACTAGGGAAAATTGGAGAAAGTTTTATAAAAAAAAAGTGGTACATGAGATGAACCTTCAAAAATGACCATTATCAAGGAAGCTGAAGTGGGGAGGGAATGAGTAACCAGGAAAGAGACAGACAAGATAAGATATAGGGAACAACTGAGTTTGTTGAGTCTTGAGTGAAACCCTTTGTTGAAGAAAAGGTGTCAACCAAAGCTGGAAAGCAAAGTTGGAAATAGGTTATAGAGAATATTAAATTCCAGGATGAAGAATTTGTTTCTAGAGAACAGAGGCCTGACACTGACCCACACCTAATATTGTATACCAAGATAAGGTCAAAATGGATTCATGATCTAGACATAAAGAATGATATTATGAACAAATTAGAAGAACATAGGATAGTTTATCTCTCAGATCTGTAGAAAAGGAAGGAATTTGTGACCAAAGAACTAGGGATCATTATTAATCACAAAATAGATAATTTTGATTATATTAAGTTAAAAAGTTTTTGTACAAACAAAACTAATGAGACAAGATTAGAAGGGAAGCAATAAACTGGAAAAACATTTTTACATTCAAAAGTTCTGATAAAGGCCTCGTTTCTAAAATATATAGAGAATTGACTCAAATCTATAAGAATTCAAGCCATTCCCCAATTGATAAATGGTCAGAAGATATGAGCCATCAATTTTCAGATGAAGAAATTGAAACTATTTCTATTCACATGAAAAGGTGTTCCAAATCACTATTGATCAGAGAAATGCAAATTAAGACAACTCTGATGTACCACTACACACCTGTCAGATTGGTTAAAATGACAGGAAAAGATAACGATGAATGCTAGAGGGAATGTGGGAAAACTGGGACACTAATACATTGTTGGTGGAACTGTGAACAGATCCAACCATTCTGGAGAGCCATCTGGAACTATGCTCAAAGAGTTATCAAACTGTGCATACCCTTTGACCCAGCAGTGTTTCTATTGGGCCTATATCCCAAAGAGATCTTAGAGGAGGGAAAAGGACCCACATGTGCAAGAATGTTTGTGGCAGTCATTTTTGTAGTGGCTAGAAACTGGAAACTGAAGGGATGCCCATCAATTGGAGAGTGGCTGAATAAATTATGGTATATGAATGTCATGGAATATTATTGCTCTGTAAGAAACGACCAGCAGGACGATTTCAGAGAGGCCTGGAGAGACTTGCATGAACTGATGCTGAGGGAAATGAGCAGAACCAGGAGATCATTATACACGGCAACAACAATACTATATGATGATCACTTCTGATGGACATGATTCTCTTCAACAATGAGATTTTTCAAACCAGTTCTAATTGTTCAGTGATGAAGAAAGCTATCTACACCCAGAGAGAGGCCTGTAGGATCTGAGGGTGGACATAGCATTTTCACACTCTCTATTGATGTTTGCTTGCATTTTGTTTTCCTTCTTAGGTTTTTTTTTTCTTTCTCTTTCTAGATCTGATTTTTCTTGTACTGCAAGATAACTATATAGATATGTATACATATATTGGATTTATCATATATTTTAACATAATTAATATGTATTAGACTACCTGCCATCTAGGGGAGGGGGTGGGAGAAAGGAGGGAAAAATTTAGAACAGAAAGTTTTGCAAAGGTCAATGTAGAAAAATTACTCATATGTTCCATAAATAAAAAGCTTTAATAAACAAACAAACAATAAATAAATAAAGGGAATAGAGGCCTGAACTAGAGGTCATAAAGATCTATTTCAAATTCCACCTTCTACTAGTTGTGGGACCACAGATCACTTTACCTCTCTTGAGACAGTGTCCTTATCTGGAAAATGAAGGAAATAATACTTTCTAGTTCCTACCTCACATAGATTGTCATGAGGCTCAAATGAGGCACTATATAAAAATCACTTTGCAAGTTTAAATATGCCGATTATAATAATAATTTTATATTGGAGGCAATAAGAAATCATTTGAATTCAGTTAACAAATATTTATTAAGCATTTATTACATGCCCCTAGGAGGCAGTTAGATAGTTCGGTGAATAGAGCATTGGGCCTGCAGTCAGGAAAACTGAGTTCAAATCTGGTCTCAGACACTTACTAGTTGTGTGAACCTGTCACTTAATTCTGTTTGCTTTAATCCACTAGAGAAGGAAACAGCAAACCATTTCAATACCTTTGCCAATGGATAGCATTGGGGTGCTTTGGTCACATCATGACAGAATCACTATGTATTCCTATATTGTGCTAGGTGTTGAGACTACAAAGACAAAATAAAGGCATTCCTTGGTTTCAAGGAGCTTAAATTCTATTTAGGCATACAGTATATATACAAGTATAATCCTAATCCCAACATCAATTGGTATGAGACACTATTCTTATTAGTGAACATCCTAATGATCTTTGGGACTCAGGTTATACAGGTATGTGTACACAAAGTCATACAGGTAAGCAGAAAGAACCAACAATTAGAAATAGGGATCGAATCATAGGAAAAATGTCATTGTGGTTGTTTAATTGCTTTTATCATGTCTGACTCCATGTGGGGTTTTCTTGGCAAAGATACTGGAATAGTTTGCCATTTCCTTCTCCAGCTCATTTTACAGATGAGGAAACTGAGGCAAACAGGGTTAAGTGATTTGTCAAGGGTCAGACAACTACTCAGTGCCTGATTTGAACTCATAAGAATAAGCCTTCCTGATTCCAAGCCCAGTGCTCTATTTGTAGAACTACCTATCAGTTCAGGAAAAGTGCCACCCAAGCACAAACTTGAAGAGAGGTATTGTGATGAGCAAGATCATTCTAGGCATGTGGGGCAGTGTGTGCAAAGGGACTCAGATGGGAGAGAAATGCTGACTACAGGGGAATAATTTAGTCCAGTTTAACTGGAAGGTAGAGTTTGTGCAGGGAGGTAATATCTAATTAAACTGGAAAGCTAGACTGCAACCAGATCATAAAGGACTTTCAATTCCTGACTGAGAAGGTTGTATTTTATCCTAGAGGCAATATGAGCCTCCAAAGGCTTTTTGAGCAGGCAAGCAAGAGGGACCTGAACATTTGGATGATGATTTCAGCAACTGTGTGACAATTAATTGGAGAGGGGACAGACTGGAAGCAGGGAGACCAATTAGGAGACTAATACAGTAGCCAAGGTGACTGGTGATATGGGTCAGAACTAGGGTAGTAGCTGTATGAGTTGAAAGAAAGGAACAACTGCAAGAGAAATATCATAGGGGTAGAATTGGATTGTAGGGGTGAGAGAGAGAGGAGTCGAAAATGACTCCATGATGGGTGAGTGTGAGATTGCTGGGAGATATTAGGAAGTATAGAAAGTGTTTTGTTAAGCAGAAAATTTCATAATAAAAATAAGTGACTATTGGGCTACCTCAAGTCTTCAAAAGTCAAGCCCATAGACCACAAGCTGGAAAATCTTCAACTTGAGCCCTGGCATCCTTCAGATCACCTAGCCTAACTAGGTTCACAGAGATTCCTCACTAAGATGAATACCAATTGACTAATTAGGCACTGAAAGCTATCAGTTAGCTCCAGGTAGAAGATGGTAGGTACTTGAACTGAGCTCAAAGAAAATTAAAGATTGTAAAAAGCAGAAATAAAGAAAGAGTACATTGCAGGCATGGGGAGTGAGTGTGAGAGACAGCAAAAAAAAATCAGTTTGACTGGACCAAAGAGTACATGAAGGGGAATGATGCATAATAAGGCTGAAAAGGTATAGAATGCTATTTATGACAGACAGAGAAGTTTGTGTTTGACCATTATGGTAATAGGGGGATATTGGAGTTTATCAAGTAAGGGAATGACATGGTCAAATTTGTGTGGGCTTCAAGAATATCACTTTGGCAGTTCTGAAGAGAATAGATTGAAGAGCAGCAAACCATGAATCAGGGAGACTAATTAGGAAGCTATTGCAACAGTCCAGTCAAAAGTTAATGTGAGCCTTAGTGAATAATAAGAAATGGATGAATGAATGCCAAAGATGTTATATAAGGAAAATAGACAAGATCTGGCAACTAATTGGGTATGTGGGGTGGAAGAGAATGAGGAGTCTAGGCTGACTCCAATATGACGAGATATACATATGCCTTTGCTGTAAATAGTACATGTTCCAGGCAAAAAGAATGACATAAGCAAAAGTACAGAGGAGATGGCTAGTATGGCATAGTAACGAGAAAAGCCTGACTAGTTCAGAACCTTTGTGCTTGGGTATATTGGGAGATGAGATCGAATAGCAAAGTTGGTCCAGGTAATAAAGGCTATAAAATTCCAAGTCAGGGAAATTGGATCTGACTCAGTACATAATGTGGAGCTTTTGAAGGTTTTTGAATGAAGGAATAAAACCATGAGAGCTATATTTTAGGTAAATGAATTTAGTAATACAGTATCATATAGGATAAACTGGAAAAATTGGAGGCAAGAAGACATGGTAGGAGGTTTGACAGGCCAATATTTCATCATTTTCCAAAAGAGGCAGTTGTTTTTCAAAAAAGATAACAAAACCATTCCCCAAACCTGATTGGTCCCTGTCTTCCTTGACACAATCCCTGGTCACCTAAGGACATAAAAAGTTCCACCCAAGTAAAGTCAGAGTCTCTCCAACTTGGGTGATATCTGAAGATCACATTGAAGATCATGTGAATAATTTTTGACTAGAAATGTTTCCTTATGAAAATGAAGGAGATCATATCTAAAGAAATTAAGTGTCACTGTGTCCTTGTTGCATATCCTTGCTGTATATGAGTGAAAAGTAAAACTTCTTTTATTTACTGTTCATTGACTTAATAAGTGTCTCTTTTTGCCCTCCTAAAAAATCAAATCTGAGCTGACAGGGTACTGCTATTAGGGCCTATCCCTAAGAAGACTATGCAAGATTCTTAGTTAGGTAATTAAAACTAGAACTAAGAGAAGAAGAAAAAATGATGAGAAAAGTATGGATGCAAGAGAAATTTTTTAAAATTGTAACAGTTGATTAACTATTGAATTTTGAATATTTAATAGTTGTGATGCCATTGACAGAAATAGTGAGAGGATCAGTTATGTGCTATTTCCTATTCAAAGACCTTCCTGAGCTCTCCCTCCCCAGTTTTTAATGCTCTCTCTTTGAATTTATTTATCCATATAAATATTGAAACACCTCCCAACCCAGTAAACCATAAGATCCTTGAGAACTGGGGCCTGTTTTGTTTTTGTTTTTGTTTTTTCTATTTTTATTCCTCGTCCTTAGCACAGTACTTTGCACATAGAAGCTGCTTAATTAATGTCAGTTGAATTCAATGGCATAGGCTGGAGAAGATCTAAATTCTGTTTTAGACTTTTTGAATTTGAAGTGGTCTCAAAGGATGCAGGGAAACATGTTTTTTCTTAGGAGATACTAGATACTACTTCCTCTATAGATCTTCAAGCCACGGTGGGATGACCACTTAATAGAAATGTAAAAAGGCATTCTTTTTCAGGTATGAATTGAACTGAAATCCTCTACTCTGATATTCTGTGATTCTATCTTTATTATGCCCAAGAAGTGGCTGGAGCTTTTGGCCTACAGATCAGATGGTAAGTCAAGACAGAAGATGGAACCTTTTGAGTCATCAGCATAGAAATGATGAATTCATGAGAGGAGATCAGCTTTATAAGGCACACATTGTAGAGAGATAAAAGCAGAAGGCCAAGGCCTGAGCTCTGGGGCATACCCTGTAAGGAGAAAGAGAATCCAGCAAAAGAAATAGAAAAGAATAATTGTAAAACAGAGAGTAGAAGCACATTGTCTCTGAAGTTAAGATGAGCAATCAGCAATTGTCAAATTCCACTTATTAGGGGGGGGGAAAATGAGGATTGAACAAAGGTTGTTATATTTGGCAAGATAGATATCATTGGCCTTTAGTTAATTTGATTAGAAAAAGAAAAGAGGAAAATCAAATTATTAGTCTCAAAAATGATAAGGGAGAACTTTCCTCCAATGAAGAGGAAATTAGAGTAATAATTAGGAGTTTCTTTGCCCAACTTTATGCCAATAAATTTGAGAATGTAAATGAAATGGAGGAGTATCTACAAAAATATAGATTGCCCAGATTAACAGAAGAGGAAATAAATTATTTAAATAGCCCTATTTCAGAAAAAGAAATAGAACAAGCTATTAATCAACTCCCTAAGAAAAAATCTCCAGGACCAGATGGATTTACATGTGAATTTTACCAAACATTCAAGGAACAATTAATCCCAATACTATATAAACTATTCGAAAAAATAGGGAAAGAAGGTGTACTACCAAATTCCTTCTATGACACAGATATGGTGCTGATAGCTAAACCAGGTAGGGAGAAAACTGAGAAAGAAAACTATAGACCCATTTCCCTAATGAATATTGATGCAAAAATTTTAAATAAGATTTTAGCAACAAGATTACAGAAAGTCATCCCCAGGATAATACATCATGAGCAAGTAGGATTTATACCAGGAATGCAGGGCTGGTTCAATATTAGGAAAACTATTAGCATAATCAATTATATTAATAACCAAATTAATAAAAATCATATGATTATCTCCATAGATGCAGAAAAAGCCTTTGATAAAATCCAACACCCATTCCTATTAAAAACACTGGAGAGTATAGGAATAAATGGGCTTTTCCTTAAAATGATAAGTAGTATCTACTTAAAACCTTCAGCAAGCATCATATGTAATGGAGTCAAACTAGAACCATTCCCAATCAGATCAGGAGTGAAACAAGGCTGCCCACTGTCACCATTACTATTTAATATTGTATTAGAAATGTTAGCTTTAGCAATAAGAGAAGAAAAAGAGATAAAAGGAATCAGAGTAGGTAGTGAAGAAACCAAATTATCACTCTTTGCAGATGACATGATGGTATACTTAGAGAATCCTAGAGACTCAACTAAAAAACTACTAGAAACAATTCACACCTTTAGCAAAGTGGCAGGATACAAAATAAATCCACATAAATCATCAGCATTTTTATATATTACCAATAAAGTTCAGCAGCAAGAGATACAAAAAGAAATCCCATTCAAAATAACTGTTGATAGTATAAAATATTTGGGAATTTATCTGCCAAGGGATAGTCAGGAACTATATGAACTAAATTACAAAACACTTTCCACACAAATCAAATCAGACCTAGTCAATTGGAAAAACTTAAAATGCTCATGGGTAGGACGAGCGAATATAATAAAAATGACAATACTACCCAAACTAATTTACTTATTTAGTGCCATACCAATCAAACTCCCAAGAAATTATCTTACAGATCTAGAAAAAATAGTAGCAAAGTTTATTTGGAAAAACAAAAGGTCTAGAATTTCAAGGGGATTAATGAAAAAAAAGGCTGAAGATGGTGGACTTGCTGTACCAGATCTAAAACTATATTATAAAGCAGCGGTCATCAAAACCATTTGGTACTGGCTAAGAAATAGAGTAGTCGATCAGTGGAATAGGATAGAATCA
>JAJPUD010034466.1:789-10820 GCA_023553655.1 Myrmecobius fasciatus
CCAATACTATACAAACTATTTGAGAAAATAGGGACAGAAGGTATACTGCCAAATTCCTTCTATGAGACCAATATGGTGCTGATAGCTAAACCAGGTAGGGTGAAAACAGAGAAAGAAAACTATAGACCAATTTCCCTAATGAATATTGATGCAAAAATTTTAAATAAGATATTAGCAATGAGATTACAGAAAATCATCCCCAGGATAGTACAATATTACCAAAAAGGATTTATACCAGGGATGCATGGCTGGTTCAATATTAGGAAAACTATCAGAATAATTAATTATATTGATAACCAAACTAACAAAAACCACATGATTATCTCAATAGATGCAGAAAAAGCATTTGATAAAATCCAACACCCCTTCCTATTAAAAACACTAGATAGTATAGAAATAAATGGGATTTTCCTTAAAATGATCAGTAGCATCTATTTAAAACCATGAGCAAGCATCATATGTAATGGAGGCAAACTAAAACCATTCCAAATAAGATCCGGAGTGAAACAAGGCTGCCCACTGTCACCACTACCATTTAGTATTGTATTAGAAATGTTAGTTTTAGCAATAAGAGAAGAAAAAGAGATAAAAGGAATCAGAGTAGGTAATGAAGAAACCAAATTATCACTCTTTGCAGATGACATGATGGTATACTTAGAGAACCCTAGAGACTCAACTAAAAAACTACTAGAAACAATTCACAACTTTAGCAAAGTGGCAGGATTCAAAATTAATCCACAGAAATCATCAGCATTTTTATATATTACAAACAAAGTTCAGCAGCGAGAGATACAAAAAGAAATTCCATTCCAAATAACGGATGATAGGATAAAATATTTTGGAATCTTAACTGCCAAGGAAAAGTCCGAAACTATATGAACTAAACTACAAAACACTTTCCACACAAATACAATCAGACCTAATCAATTAGAAAAATATTAAGTGCTCATGGGTAGGCAGAGCGAACATCATAAAAATGACAATACTACCCAAACTAATCTACTTATATAGTGCCATACCAATTAAACTCCCAAGAAATTATTTTACAGATCTAGAAAAAATAATAGCATAGTTCATTTAGAAGAACAAAAGGTCAAGGATTTCAAGGGGATTAATGAAAAAAAAAGGCACATGAAGGTGGCCTTACTGTACTAGATCTAAAATTATATTATAAAGCAGTGGTCATCAAAACCATGTGGTACTGACTAAGAAATGGAGGAGTTGATCAGTGGCATAGGATAGGTTATCAGGAAAATCTAGGCAATAACTTTAACAATTTAGTGTTTGATAAACCCAAAGACCCCAGCTTTTGGGATAAGTACTCAAAATTTGGCAAAAGCTGCTGGGAAAATTGGAAAATAGTGTGGAAGAAATTAGGGCTTGACCCATAACTAACACCACATACCAAGATAAGATCTAAATGTGTTCAAGATCTAGATATAAAGAGTGATTTTGTAAGCAAACTAGAGGAATGTGATATAGTTTACCTCTCAGAGCTGTGGAGATGGAATAAATTTATGTCCAAAACGATCTGGAACTCCTAATTGAACATTATATTAAGTTTAAAAGTTTTTGTACAATTAAAACTAATGCAGACAAGATTAGGAGGGAAGCATCAAATTGGGAAATCATCTTTACATTTAATGGTTCTGATAAAGGCCTCATTTCTAAAATATAGAGAGAATTGTCTCATATATATAAGAATTCATGCCACTTTTCAATAGATAAGTGGTCAAGAGATATGAACAGACAATTTTCAGATGATGAAATTAAAACCATCTCTAGTCATATGCAAAGTTGCTCCAAATCACTATTGATCAGAGAAATGCAAATTAAGACTACTCTGATGTACCACTACACACCTGTCAGATTGGCTAATATGACAGGAAAAGATAACGATGAATGTTGGAGGGGATGTATGAAAACGGGGACACTAATACATTCTTGGTGGAACTGTGAAAAGATCCTACCATTCTAGAGAGCAATTTGCAATTATGCTCAAAAAGTTATCAAATTGTGCATGCCCTTTGACCCAGTAGTCTTTCTATTGGGCCTTTATCCCAAAGAGATCTTAGAGGAGGGAAAGGGAACCACATGTGCAAGAATGTTTGTGGCAGCCCTTTTTGTAGTGGCTAGAAACTGGAAACTGTAGGGATGCCCATCAATTGGAAAGTGGCTGAATAAATTATGGCATATGAATGTTATGGAATATTATTTTTCTGTTAGAAACGACCTGGAGGACAATTTCAGAGAGGCCTGGAGAGACTTGCATGATCTGATGCTGAGTAAAATGAGCAGAACGAGGAGATCATTATACACAGCAACAACAGTATTTCTTGATGATCAATTGTGATGGACATGGCTCTCTGCAACAAAGAATTGTTGCAAACCAATTCCAATTGTTCACTAAAGAAAACCATATACACCCAGAGAGAGGGATATGAAATATGGACCACAACATAACATTTTCATGCTCTCTATTGAGGTTTGCTTGCATTGTGTTTCCTTTCTCTGATTTTCTTTTTCTTTTCTTGTCGATAGGATTTTTCTTGCACAACTTGTCAAGTATTTCAACATTATTAACATGTAGTGGACTTCCTGCCATTGGGGGAGGGGAGGAGATTGGGGGTAAAATTTGTAATGGAAAGCTTTGTAAAGATCAATGTTGGGGAACTACCCATACATATGTTATACAAATAAAAAGCTTTAATAAAGAAAAATGAAGATTGCATAAAAGATCTTAAAAGAGAGTTAGAAGAAATATGGGGAAACAAATTGATTTAATTGAAAAAAATTGGA
Source organism: Myrmecobius fasciatus (assembly GCA_023553655.1). NCBI lineage: Eukaryota > Metazoa > Chordata > Mammalia > Dasyuromorphia > Myrmecobiidae > Myrmecobius > Myrmecobius fasciatus. Next base: position 3,589 of record JAJPUD010034466.1, read on the forward strand.
AAAGTTGGAAAAAATGCAATTAACCAAAAAAACATAATTGGCCAATTGCAAAAGAATTATAATAGTAACTGAAGAAAATAAGACATTAAAAATTAGAATTGACAAATGGAAGGGAATTACTCAAGAAGACCAAGAATGAGTCAAACAAAAACAAAAAAAAAGAAAAAAATGAAATATCTCCTAGGAAAAACAAGAAAATAGATCCAAAATAGACAGATGGAGGATTATAGAGCTTCCTTAAAGCCATGATGAAAAAAAAAAGAACCTAGACATCATCTTACAGGAAATCATAAAAGAAAGCAGCCCTAATATTTTAGAATCAGAAGGTAAAATATTGAAACAATCCACCATCAACCTTTTAAAAAAAAACCCATATTAAATCCCCAAGGAATATTTTGGCTAAGTTTAACAACTTTCATAACAAAGAAAAGATATTGCAAGCAGTCAGAAAGAAACAATTTAAATTCCAAAAAGCCAAAATTAGGATCACCCAGGACCTAGCAGCTTCCACCTTAAAAGATTGAAGAGCCTGGAATCTGATATTCTGAAAAGCAAGGGAACTGATGTTACAGCCAAGAATAAGCTGTACAGCTAAAATGAGCATTATATTTCAGGAAAGGAGAAGGACAGTCAATGATATAGGTGAATTTCACCTATTTCTAATGAAAAGACCAGAACTGAATAAAAAAAATTGATCTACAAAAACAGAACTCAAGAGAAACATAAAAATGTAAAAAGGAAAAAAAAATCTTGAGAACTATGTTTCTGTTATGGATATACTCAGAGAATGAGCGTTGATTTTATTATGATATGATTATTATGATGATTATGATAGTATGTAAAAGAAATTAGAAGTAGAAAAGGGATTACACTGGAAGAAGAGGAAAATAAGGGTAAAATAAGGTAAAATGCATCACATGTAGAGACAAAGAACACCTATTATAATTGAGGGGAAGAAGGGAAGGGGGATGAGCACTGTGTTAATCTTTATCTCATCAGATATGGCTCTCAGAGAATAATAGACATATTTGATATCACATAGAAACTTGTCCAGACTTACAAGGAAATAGGAGGGAAAGGGTGCGGGGGGAAGAAGGGGAAAGGCTAATAGAAGGGAAAACAGAAGAATTAAGGGAAAGGTGTAAATAATGGGGTGGGGCTCTAAAGGAAAAGAATTGTTTGAGGGAGGTGGTTATCAAAAGCAAAATACTAGAAAGGAGGAAAGGGGGATAGGAAAGAGAATAACATAAATTTGGGTAAATAAGATGGCTGGAAATACAAAATTAATTATTTTAAATGTGAATATTAATGGAATGAAGTATCCCATAAAGTGAAGCTGGTAGCAGACTGGATTAAAAGCCAGAATCCAACAATATGCTGTTTACAAGAAACACATTTAAAGCATAATAATACATACAGAGTGAAGGTAAAGTACTGGAGCAGAATTTATTATGCTTCAGATGAACAAAAAAAAGCAGGGGTAGCAATCCTGATCGCAGATAAAGTAAAAGCAAAGATAGATCTAATTAAAAGAGACAAGGAAGAAAACTATGTCTTACTAAAAGAGTGCCATAGATAATAAACCAATGTCAATACTAAACATTTATGCACCAAGTGATATATCATAGAAATTTCTAGAGGAAAAGTTAAAGAGATGCAAGAAGAAATAGGCAACAAAACTACAATAGTGGGGATTTCAATCTTGCTCTTTCAGAATTAGATAAAACAACCACAAAATAAATAAGAAGGTAAGGAGGTAAAGAAAAAGTTAGAAAAGTTAGTTATGACACATTATGGGGGGAAATTAAAAGAAGACAGCTTTTTTCTCAGTGATTCATGGAACCTATACAAAAATTGACCATGTGTTAGGATGCAAAAACTTTAAAATCAAATGCAGGAAGGCAGAAATTGTAAATTCCTTAAAATCACATGCAATGTAAGTCCAGGAGAAAATAAAAATCAATTGTAAACCAAGTAATCTCATCCTAAAGAATGAATGGGTGAAAAAGCAAATTACAGACACAATTACTAATTTCATCCAAGAGAATGACAATAATAAGACAACATATGAAAATTTGTGGGATGCAACCAAAGTAGTAATAAGGGGAAATTTTATGTCTCTAGTTTCTTATTTACATAAAATAAACAAAGAGAAAATCAATGAATTGGTCTTTCAACCAAAAAAGCTAGAAAAAGAACAAATTAAAACTCCCCTTCAAATACCAAACTTGAATTCCAAAAAATAAAAGAAGAGATTAATAAAATTGAAAGTAAAATAACTATTGAATAAATAAGAAACTTAAAGTTGGAGTGTTGAGACAGGGCAGAGCCAAAATGGCGGAGTGAAAAGGCGACTTTCTGCCTCTCCTCCAATCTTCTCTCAAATCAACAATAAAATAAGCCTCTGAACTGATCTTCAAGTCAACGAACTCAGAAATATTTGGACACTGCTCTCAGGATAACTTCATATCAGGTTAGTCGGACTTGGGCAGAGAGATAAACAGACAACTCCTGAGGAGGCCGGAAGTGAGGGTGGGACTCAGATCAGCTCATTGTGGCAGAAATTCCAAACTCCAAACTCCAAATTCCAAATATCTGGAGTTTATCTCAGGCACTCGGAATACTCTGCCCTGATTGGGGGCAGGTGTTCTGGCAGACTTGCATTGTTTAAGGAGTAATTCGAAATTAATTGTAGCCCCCTACAGCCCAGCACGTTAGGTCAACTCGCCAAAGTGCCCCAGGCAAAGCTTTCCAGCCACCACTTTTTTTTTCCTACCTTAAAGAGATATCCACACTGTCTAAAAAAAATGAAGAAGCAAAAGAGAGCTCTCACCATAGACAGCTTTTATAAAGAAAAAGAAGTGATCACCCCAAATCCAGAGATTGCTTTAACAAAACTCAAGAGAAAATCAGCAAGGACAATCACTGGTCCCCTTTTCAAAAGGCCTTTTCTGGAAGATTGCATAAAGAACCTCGAAAGAGAACTGGAGGATAAATGGGAAAATAAACTGAAATCAGTGCAAGAAGGATATGATGCCCTGCAAAAGAGATATGAAAAAGACACCAATTTATTGAAAAATAAATTTAGTGAAGTGGAAACTATATTTTATTAAAGGGTACCATAGATAATGTAGCAATATGAATAGTAAATCTATATGCAGCAAGTGCAATAGCATCCAAATTCCTAGGGGAGAAATTAAGAGAAATGAAGAAGAAATAGACAACCAAACGATACTAGTGGGGGATCTCAACCTTCCTCTCTCAGAATTAGATGAATCAAACTACAAAATAAACAAGAAAGAAACTAGGGAGATAAACCAATTGTTAGAAAAGTTAGATATGATAGATCTATGGAGAATATTGAATGGAGACAGTAGGGAGTTTACTTTTTTCTCAGCAGTCCATGGAACCTATACAAAAATTGACCATGTGGTAGGGCATAAAAACCTCAAAATCAAATGCAGAAAGGCAGAAATAGTCAATGCATCCTTTTCAGATCATGATGCAATAAAAATCACATGCAATAGAAGGCCAAAAGAAAATAAACCAAAACTTAATTGGAAATTAAATAATTTAATCCTGAAGAATTAATGGGTGAAAGAGCAAATCGTAGACACAATCAATAATTTCCTCCAGGAGAATAACAATAAGGAGACAACATACCAAAATTTGTGGGATACAGGTAAAGCGGTTTTAAGGGACAATTTTATATCTCTAGATGCTTACTTGGATAAAATAGAGAAAGAAAAGATGAACGAATTGGGTTTATTATTAAAAAAAAACTAGAAAAAGAAAAAATTAAAAACCCTCAATTAAATACCAAATTGGAAATTCTAAAAGTAAAAGGACAAATTAACAAAATTGAAAATAAGAAAACTATTGAATTAATAAATAAAACTAAGAGTTGGTTCTATGAAAAAAACTAACGAAATAGATAAGCCTTTAGTTAATTTGATAAGAAAAAGGAAAGAGGAAAATCAAATTGTTAGTCTCAAGAATGATAAAGGAGAACTTTCCTCCAGTGAAGAGGAAATTAGAGCAATAATTAGGAGTTACTTTGCCCAACTTTATGCCAGTAAGTTTGATAATCTAAATGAAATGGAGGAATATCTACAAAAATATAGAATTCCCAGATTAACAGAAGAGGATATAAATTATTTAAATAGCCCCATATCAGAAAAAGAAATAGAAAAAGCTATTAACCAACTCTAAAAGAAAAAATCTCCAGGGCCAGATGGATTTACATGTGAATTCTACCAAACATTCAAAGAACAATTAATTCCAATACTGCACAAACGATTTGAGAAAATAGGGACAGAAGGTATACTGCCAGAAACCTTCTATGAGACCGATATGGTGCTGATAGCTAAACAAAGTAGGGTGAAAACAGAGAAAGAAAACTATAGGCCAATTGCCTAATGAATATTGATGCAAAAATTTTAAATAAGATATTAGCAATGAGATTACAGAAAGTCAGCCCCAGGATAGTACACTATGACCAAGTAGGATTTATACCAGGGATGCAGGGCTGGTTCAATATTAGGAAAACTATCAGCATAATTAATTATATTAATAACCAAATTAACAAAAACCATATGATTGTCTCAATAGATGCAGAAAAAGCCTTTGACAAAATCCAATACCCTTTCCTATTAAAAACATTAGATAGTATAGGAATAAATGGGCTTTTCCTCAAAATGATCAGTAGCATCTATTTAAAACCATCAGCAAGCATCATATGTAATGGAGACAAACTAAAAGCATTCCCAATAAGATCAGGAGTGAAACAAGGCTTCCCACTGTCATCATTACTCTTTAATATTGTTTTGGAAATGTTAGCTTTAGCAATAAGAGAAGAAAAAGAGATAAAAGGAATGAGTAGGTAATGAAGAAACCAAATTATCACTCTTTGCAGATGACATGATGGTATACTTAGAGAACCCTAGAGATTCAACTAAAAAACTACTAGAAACAATTCACACCTTTGGCAAAGTGGCAGGATTCAAAATTAATCCACATAAATCATCAGCATTTTTTATATATTACCAACAAAGTTCAGCAGGAAGAGATACAAAAAGAAATTCCACTCCAAATAGCAGATGATAGGATAAAATATTTGGGAATTTATCTCCAAAGGAAAAGTCAGAAACTATACGAACTAAATTACAAAACACTTTCCACATAAATAAAATCAAACCTAATCAACTGGAAAAATATTAAGTGCTCATTGGTAGGCAGAACGAACATAATAAAAATGACAATACTACCCAAATTAATCTACTTATTTAGTGCCATACCAATCAAACTCTCAAGAAATTATTTTACAGATCTAGAAAAAAAAGTAGCAAAATTCATTTGGAAGAACAAAAGGTCAAGGATTTCAAGGGGATTAATGAAAAAAAAAGGCAGATGAAGGTGGCCTTGCTGTACCAGATCTAAAACTATATTATAAAGCAGCAGTCATCAAAACCTTTTGTTACTGGCTAAGAAATAGGGCAGTCGATCAGTGGCACAAGATATGATATCAGGACAATTTAGGCAATAACCTTAACAATCTAGTATTCGATAAACCCAAAGACCCCAGCTTTTGGGATAAATACTCACTATTCGGCAAAAACTGCTGGGAAAATTGGAAACTAGTGTGGAAGAAATTAGGGCTTGACCCATATCTAACACCACATACCAAGATAAGGTCTAAAAGGTTTCATGATCTAGATATAAAGAGGAACTTTGTAAGCAAGTCAGAGGAATGTAATATAGTTTATCTCTCAGACCTGTGGAGATGGTATAAATTTATGTCAAAAGAAGACCTGGGACTCCTAATTGAACACCAGATGGATAATTTTGATTATATTAAGTAAAAAGTTTCTCTACAATTGAAACTAATGCAGACAAGATTAGGAGGGAAGCATCAAATTGGGAAATCATCTTTACATGTATTGGCCTCATTTCTAAATTATATAGAGAATTATCTCATATATATAAGAATTCAAGGCACTCTTCAATAGATAAGTGGTCAAGGGATATGAACAGACAATTTTCAGATGAAGAAATTGAAACTATTTCTGGTCACATGAAAAGGTGCTCCAAATCACTATTGATCAGAGAAATGCAAATTAAGACAACTCTGTGGTACCACTACACACCTGTCAGATTGGCTAAAATGACAGGAAAAGATAATGATGAATGTTGGAGGGGATGTATGAAAACTGGGACACTAATACATTGTTGGTGGAACTGTGAACGGATCCAACCATTCTGGAGAGCAATTTGGAGCTATGCTCAAAAAGTTGGCAAACTGTGCATACCCTTTGATCCAGCAGTGTTTCTACTGGGCCTATATCCCAAAGAGATCTTAGAGGAGGGAAAGGGACCCACCTTCCCTTTGTGGCAGCCTTTTTTGTAGTGGCTGGAAATTGGAAACTGAAGGGATGTCCATCAATTGGAGAGTGGCTGAATAAATTATGGTATATGAATATTATGGAATATTATCACTCTGTAAGAAACGATCAGCAGGACGATTTCAGAGAGGCCTGGAGAGACTTGCATGAACTGGCTCTGAGGGAATAATAGACATACCTATAATGAAACAGGAGGGAAAGGGGGGAAAGGCGGGTGGGTGGGGCTCTAAAGGGGAAGGATTGTTTGAGGGAAGTGGTTTTCAAAAGCAAAATAGTAGGGAGGAGGGAAAGGGGACAAGAAAGAGAAAAGCATAAGCTAGGGTAAATAAGATGGCAGGAAATACAGAACTAGGTTTTTACCTGTGAATGTGAATGGAATGAACTCTCCCTTAAAGCAGAAGCAGATAGCAAACTGGATTAAAAACCAGAATACAACAATATGTTGTATACAAGAAACACATCTAAAACATAGAGATACATACAGGGTGAAGGTAAAAGGCTGGAGCAGGATCTATTATGCTTCAGGTGAACAAAAAAAAGCAGGGGTAGCAATCCTGATCTCATACCAAGTAAAAACAAAAATAGACTTAATTAAAAGCGACAAAAAAGGAAATTATATCTTCCTAAAGGATACCACAGATGATGAAGCAATATCAATACTAAACATATATGCACCAAGTGGTATAGCATGGAAATTCCTAGAGGAAAACTTCAGAGAGATGCAAGAAGAAATAGACAGCAAAACTATAATAGTGGGGGATCTCAACCTCCCTCTCTCAGAACTTGATAAATCAAACCACAAAATAAATAAGAAAGAAGTTAAGGAGGTAA
>JAJPUD010034467.1:0-10819 GCA_023553655.1 Myrmecobius fasciatus
ATAACTAATGCCATTGATGTGCTTAGGATATGGCTGTGAGCAAGTAGAACTTGATTCCCCAGTTCTGCCCCTGGGACATTGCCTCAGTTTTCCCATCTGCAAAATAACAAAAACATCAACATTAACAATAACTTCCATGTAGTGACTATTTTACATTCTACAAAACTCTGCAGCAGGTGTTATTTCCTTTGGCCCTCATATTGGCCCTTTGAGACAATGCTATTATTGTCCCCCTTATCGAATGAGAAAACTGAAACAGAGAGGTTGAGTTTCATGCTCAGTGTCAAATAGCTGGTTTTCAGTCATATCTGAATCTTTACGACTCCATTTGGGAGTTTCTTGGCAAAGATATTGGAATGGCTTGCCATTTCCCTCTCCAACTCATTTTATAAGTAAGTAAACTAAGGCAAAAAAAAGTTCAATAACTTGGCCAGGAGCACACAGCTAGTAAGTGTCTGAGGCCACATTTAAACCCATCTCTTCTTAACTCTAGGCCCAGTGTTTTACATACTGTGCCATATGCCTCTATCCTTCCAAAACAAGAGGGGTAGTGATTGGAGTAGATGATCTATGATGTCCAGCTCTTGAGGTCTCTCTCTAATATGCTATATTCTAAAATCTCTTTCAATTAGAATTCTAATATTCTATGGCTTCCTCATGAGGAAGTAAGAGGAGAGAGGGAAGAAGAAAAGAGGGCAGAATGGACAGACACAGACAGACAGAGACATAAAAAAGAAAGGCAGACCAGACTGACAGAAATACAGATACAATAGACACGGAGTCAGAGACAGAGACAGATGGACAGAGGAAGAAAGAGAGGAGATAGAGGAAGAGAAAGGGGAGACAGCAACAGAGAGAGAAATAAAATGAAACAAAGAGACAGGCAGAGAGATACTTTACAAATCTGGGAGGAAATTACTTCATATTTCAAACCATTTGGCCATTTGAATAATAACTTTTTTTGTTCTTTTTGGCATTTTAAAAAAGGAGTTACATAACAGCATCTTAATTTGCTTGCATGAAAGATTTAGAAGGTGGTACTGGCATATTCCAACATACTGCCATTTAAAATTACTTGTTGCAGCACACTTTTTATTAGTGAGGCTATAAATCTAAGTAGACCAAAGATCCACCTTGAATTTTATATTCACCCACTTGTATCCTGGGTTTCTGTAATTAACTTTCACTTAATGCAAGTATTACGTTCCTAGGTTCAGTTTCTTTCATAACTGAATTTTTTAAAATCTACACACAAACCAAAATGTATTGTTCAAAAACATGAAAAGATGTGGTTATGGCATTTAAAAATTCCATGATTACTTTAATGTAAAATAGAAAAAGAATCATGTAGCTGAAAAGGACATTGAAATTGTATAAGTCCAAACTATCAGGCTTTAGACAGGTAACCATTCAAACTTTCCAAATAGGCTAAGCACTTAAAAAAAACAAATATTATCTCATTTAATTCTTATAATAAGGTTGAGAGGTTATATAACTAGTAAGTATCTAAGAGTTGTGTCTTTTCTTCTTAAAGACAACTCTAGGGATAAAATAATAACAAAAATCTTCAGTTGTCTATATGCAAGCAGTAGTAGCCAAGTCATTTAAAAATATTTCTTCTTTTCAACCAAAATCTTGAGGTAAAGGCTTACTGTACTGGTCTGAGCAAGAAATAAGGAAGTTCTGAATAGAACAGTGGCAAGGAAAGCAGAAAGCAGAAATGGGGTGCGAGACATTACAAAGGTTGAACTGCTCAGATTTCAGCTTTAAAGGAGAGAAGAAGGGGCATTGCAAATGTTTTAAGCCTCAATGAATATGAAAATGATAGTATTATGAACAGAAATAGGAATATTAATAAAATAATCCCATTTTAAAGGAGAATTTTAAGTTCAGTTTTGGATGTGTTGGATCTGAGCTGCCAACATCCAGTTGGATATTTCAAATAGGCAACTCAAATTGTACCTGTCCAGTCATTTACCCTCTCCTTTGAGGTCACAAGGCCTTTCTGGCACACAGTGACTTTTCTATACTCTGAACTCATAGCACTTACAGTATATAAGCAATTAACTATCATTTATAACATCGCTTGCTTTGTTGTCTCATATCATTATGCAACTTTCTACTCATACAACTCTCTTTATATCTTTCTATGTGTTCATATATTTTTCTTCATGACTAGACTTCTTATACAGCCATTGATTATGCTGCCATACCTAAACAATTCTATTGATTAGAAAAGACCCAATGTTACTTAGATGGTAGTATTGATTTGGCAGGTTGGGTTCATCTGTAACTTTACAAATGTTAAAAAGCAAATTTTCTATATAGCCAAAGCAGTTGATTATGCAAATTTCCAATCCAATAACTATTCTGACTCTATCCCACAAGGTTCCCAACTGACACTGTTGAAACAACCTAGAACAGTAGAATCAAGATATTCTGTCTCAATTATAATGGTGACAATAGTTCCCTTAATAGGATGTTCCACAAAACAGAGAGGAACAAATTTTTTCTTTTAATGGTGAACACCATGAAATAGATGAAACTTCTCTGGCTTGGTTTCCAAGAGATATTGAAGTATTCCATTGATGAAAGCTACCTAAGAACGTAGCCTTTCACCCACTGAGTAGCATTGGAGGAGATAAAAAATCATTTATGTATTTAAAAGGCCAATAATGCAACTGCATTACAAGAGAGTCAACTTTCTAAAGCTAGAATTCTTACATAAATGAGCTTTACCTCTGCAATATGTGACAATGTCCTCAGCTTTTTTTTTTTTTGAGATGAAAACCAGGAACAGCAAGAAATATCTTTAGTTCACTAAGTGTTTATATCATTTGAATTGAAAAAGAAAATCCTGTTCAATGGGACCAGGCTTTAACACAAGGGTTATGAGGACTTGAAGATAAAACGTTTGTGCAATCAGCAATAGAGGTCCACAGTCATTAGGAATTAAATATGAGCTGTACTGTTAACACAGAATTGCTCCGGTGCTTCATCTCAGACTAGCAACTGAAAATCTGCTGAATACTACATGCTAGAACTTTTCTGTTAGGAAAAAATTTGGGAAAATCCCAGAGGTGGTTTATAATGAGCCTTTTGCCAGAATAGTTTCTCCCAATGTGATTTCAAATTTTACACTGGACCCTTTCTAATCAATAGAATTGGTTACACATGGCAGCATAATCAATGGCTGTATAAGAAGTCTACTTGTGAAGAAAAATATAAAAACACATAGAAAGACATAAATAGAGTTGTATATGTGTATACCTAAGTGGATGATTTGGGGAAACAATTATGCTCTAATGGAATGAGTTCCAATTCTATGTTGTGGTTTTCTTCCATTAAAAAAACCAACTTGTATATGTCCCAGACATGTGGAAACTTGAGTTAAGGCTTTCCAGAAGGACCAGACAAATAATTCATAGCCATCCTCTCACCACTACTCACTCCACATATGAAATGGCTAAAAATAGAGAAAGGGTTTATATTCCTTTTTTTTTTTTTTTTTTTTTTGCTTTTTGCTAAGGCAATTGGGGTTAAGTGACTTGCCCAGGGTCACACAGCTAGGAAGTGTCTGAGACCAGATTTGAACTCAGGTCCTCCTGACTTCAGGGCTGGTGCTCTATCCACTGTGCCACCTAGCTGCCCTAGGGTTTATATTCCTTCAGAAGATTCTTCTACTATGATCAGGCCTTTAAGAGAACCAAAGAGCACCATATTGGGAACCTTGCCTTGCTAGATTAGAGAAGAAATCAATTTAGATGTTTTGCTTTGTAATTAAATGTATCTATCTACAAGCATTTAAATATACATAGATGAACCACCACCCCTTAAGTCCTTTACAGAAAAGGTACAGTTTAAAAAAGCTTACATTTAAATCACATTTCAGAAAAGTGAATCCTTTTTGCCCGTTTACTTTCAGGATCAATTGAAGCTATAATCCCTTAGAGGAAAAAAATAATGTTAGTTCCACTTGAGAATGTAAACAAGTCAGAGTTCTTAAATAGTTATTTCTTGGACTGCTTTGATAGATTTCAGAAATCAATGGACATCTTCACCCAATAATGTTTTTAAATACATAAAATAAAATACCTAGTATTACAAAAAAAAAAAACCAAGTTTTTGGCCAGCTGGTAGTAGAGTAGATAGAGCACTGGACATGTAGTCAGGAGGATCTGAGTTCAAAAGCAAAGTTAGATACTTACTTGCTATATGATTCTGGAAAAGTAACTCAACTTTTGTTTGCCTCAGTTTCCTCAACTATAAAATAATAAAATATCATAATAGTACCTACCTTCCAGGGTTATCATGAAGATCAATCAAAATTATGTTTGGTTTTTAAAATGAGCTTAGCAGAGTGTATGCTGTAAGCACTATCTCCTTATATTGAGATAGTTACCAATTTTTAAAAATACATTCATGGATCCTATGTATATAGTCATACATTTAAAGGAAAAGTAATATATTTCTTATCAAAATGTAAGACATTCAGCAAATATTTATTAAGTAGCTAGTATATAAAAAGGTCATTGGATTGCTATTATAAATAGTAAAAACCAAAGTTCTAAAATGTGAATGCACAGTAACAAGGATTATTTTTATGTTGGGGTGATAGTTTGGGAGGGGAAAACCACAATGACAGCTTAATTCCACAGGACACGTTGGACTGAAATGTCACTTAGCTTCCATCAAGTGCCACCTTCTTCTTTTCCTGATTATTTCTGTAGCAAGAGACACAGCTGTCTTTGGCTACTCACTTTTTAACACTTTGATGTATGATCAGCTTTTGGACATGAACAATTTGTTCTGAATTTGGAGTAGATAGAAGAAAAGACTTCACAGTAGGGGCAAGAATTCAGAATGATAATAGCAACAGCTCATATTTCTATACCACTTTAGAACATGCAATGAACTTCTCTTACAACAAACCATGGAAGGTAGATATGGAATGAATGAAAGCTTTTTTATCTTTTTTTTTCTTTTGTTACAGATGTGTAGTTTTATTGGCATAGAATATTCCCTATTAAAGAAACCTTCTCTACTAATGCAGATGAACAACTGTTCTGTAATTGAGGTATTAAGGCAGAGGGAGAAAATATTATTATTATCAGTTTGCAAAAAGTCATGTGATTTAATGAATAGAAACCTGTCCTTAGAGCGAAGAAGACTGAATTCAACTGCTGCTTCTAAATCTCTTTGTGCTCTGAGCCAAATGGTACACATAATTCCTGAGTGTGGCGTGAACGAGATTTAAAAAAACAAAACAAAACACACACACAGAAAAAAACCTACCTTAGACAGGTAGTGCCTGCCTAAGTTTTGGTGAGTGGACCAAGAATCAGCCTGGAGTCAGGAAGGCCTGAATTCAAATCTAGCCTCAAAGACTTCCTGGCTGTGTGACCCTGGGAAAGTCACTTAACCCCAACTGCCTCACACCCTCCCCCAAAAAAAATTCTTAAATAAAAGAGCATCCAAGGTGCCCAATTGCTAGAATGTATCCTACATTACAAATAATAAGGGGCAATACAAATGAAATCATATGAATATCATCTAGAGCAAATCTGAAAATAATTTATAATAAATTCATTTTGGGGGTTAGTTCTTTGGTAATTTCTATATAGAATGGGTTTCCACATATTATGAGACATGCCATTAGTCCTATCTGAAAGCAGATTGGATTGAATGCTTTCTAGGGAACCCCCTTCCTGGTCTAGAATTTGATAAGAATTGCAATTTTACCTAAATTCACATACTCATTCACACCAACTTGTACCAACACTAGAGGGAAATATAGGAAATTCCCATACATTTAATATGTGTCCCCAAAATCTGAATGCACTTCTAAGCTTTAATAGTTTAAATTCCTTAATGTTTCACTTCAAACTGAAATACTTTAAAAGTTTGGACTCATAAGTTCTTTTACTAAATCCCTTTATCACTGCTTTCTATTATCAAAATGTTGTGAAACATAAAGTCACTGCTGAGAGTTTGGTGAAGGTAGATACCAGTAGATTACTGCCTTTCGAGGGCTCAGCAAGACTTTATGCCAGAGATGCCAGTCCTCCCTGAGCACTGTATTAAGCAAGTACCTCCTACAATTTGGGGGCAAAGGGTCTTTTTGCCACAAACACCTAGAAAACTCATCTGTTTTCTTAGTGCAGGATTTGTGACAAACCTCAACAATGGCTCCTGGCAATGGTAACCTGAAAATAAAGCATAGAAGTGCAGGGAACTTGGGCAATGGATGTCTTTTGCAGGAACTGAAAGAGTTCATGCTGAGTCTCCAAACAGGAATATTAAGCACATTTTTTTAAACTATCTTTTTTAATAAGCTGAATCCAAGATGTTTTAGCCATTCACACTATTCCTTCCCTGCTCTACTCCTACTTCCAAGTTTTCTGTTTCTGCCCCACTGGCCTATTAGGTCAATAAAGCCACATCTTTCTTTTATTAATAAGGCCATTCACTTTAGCAATTCTTTAATTTCCTGTATTTTCTACCACAAACTTAATTCACTTTATTCCTTATCCCAAGAATGATAACAGAGTTTCTTTTTCTTTTTCTTTCTTTTTTTATAGGATTCAAGATCAAAGAAAAGCTGGTATAATAAACAAATTACAACAACCGGGCCCACTTTGAAATAGCTTAACCTAATTAAGCTTAAATACTTTTGGCAAAGGTTTAAAAACTTGGGAGTAACTGGAGATCCATTCAAGTCTGGAGGGCTTGTTTGAAACAAGTGGAGGGGAGAAGAGTGATTCTTAGGATTCAAAACATTAACATGAAAACCTTCCTATCCTCAACAGAATTTTAGTTACCCGGTATAGGAAACAACTTCCCTTCCATATTGATATATTTGGGCATTTAGGAAGATAATGATAGCGATGGTATATATTGATATTAGGTCTTCAGGTTTACAAAGTATTTTTCTTACAATCTGTCTGTGAAGTAGGTTGACCACAAAGAATCGTCCACATTTTACAGATAGGGAACCATCTATATATGAATCAAAATACTGAAGTGATTTCTCTAGGGACACAGCATGGTAGGATAGGAAGAATTCTGCACCCTGAAACCTAGTCATATTATTTACTACAAAAGTGATAATGGTTAAAATGCCAACTTTGAGCATGAGTTGTCTTGATTTCCAGAGAGGTAGACAATACCTGGTAGAGGCAATATGAGTGAAAAAATGATAGACTAAGTTAGAAGCTCTGAGTTCTGCATCCAACTACTTCTCTATTAATGTCTTTGGGCAAATCAAAAAAATCACAGGGTTTCAGTCGGAAAGGAACTCCAATGCTATCTAATCTAACCTACACCTGAAAAGGAATTTACTAAGGCAAAAGTTTTTAATGTCCTGTATATGTATATGTGTTTATACATATACCATGTTTGTTGAACAAAGGAATCGAGCTACATTATCTTTATGATTCCTTCTAGCTCAATTATTTTTTTCTTCTGAATCACTTTTTAATGTAAAATTTGTTGATACCTGATTTTCAAAGCACTTTCATTTCTTAGCAGATTCAGGAGTATTATGAAACTCAAATAAGATAATGTACATATACCATTTTGCAAATCTTAAAGAGCTTTATAAATGACAGTTATAATAATTATTGTATTTATTGTTTTATTATTATTATCATTGAGTCATCAGGCCTCAAGTCTAGTAATGACTTCATTCCATCAGTTTTCTCTACTGCATTCTTGCTGAGCTCAATAATGTTTATAGAGCAACACAGGGTATGCTGTTAATGTTTTCATAAATGGACTCTCCAGGAAAAAAAAAGGATGCACACACATTTTTAAGTTTGCATTATTAATACTTTCTTACATCTAGACAACCCACAAAACAATATATCAAGCTCTGATTTGTAAGGATTGTCTGTTCCTGAGGTATAAATCTCATGCTGAAAATTTAGCCATTAGCTCCAGCACACCCTTGACTGTATCTTTTTCCTTACCATCTCTGAGAGCCATTTTTATAATAATGAACTTTTTAAAAAGGAAGGAAACAAAAAAATTCTACAAATATAAATTACATATCAAAAAGTACGGGGTTATATGTAGTATTTATCACCCATAGTCTCTCACTTTGCAAAGAAGTAGTGGAAGGTATATTTCCATAACTCTTCTTTGAAGTCAAATTTGATCACTGCAATTTTACAGCATTCAATTTTCATTGTTTTCTTGTTGCTCTCTTCCTACTTAAATTTTGTAATCATTATGGAGAGCAGCTTGAAATGAATTATAAGAAAAAGGAAAGAGGAAGGAGAAGAAGATAAAGAGGAAGGAAAAGGAAGAAGTCAGAGAGAGGGAAGAAGAAATAGAAGGTATATTGAGGAAAATGCTTTGCAAACTATAGAATACTCAAGGATGTTTGGCTTGAGCACTTTGTCAAAGAAAAAGTTCCAGGAAGAATGTACCAACATTATATCTTCAGGCTCCATGTCTTTGAACGGGCTATCCTCTATGTCCAGAGTTCATCTCTGGACATCTCTGACTCACAGAATCTCTCTCTTTCCTTAAAATGTAACTCAAGCACTATTTTTTTCATGAAGCCTTTACAGATCACCCAACTATTAAAGCCCCTACCTTGGACTTAACTATTTTGCATATATTTGGATTTTTATTGGTTCCATATATAATTCTATATGTATTTCTTGTCTTCTTCTTGAGAAGATGAACTCCTTGGGAGTAAGGATTTTTTCATTCTATATACTTGTATTCACACCAGCAAGCACAGCATCATTAGAGAGCCAGATCTCATTGGAACCAGAAGATGAAGGGAGTACAGAATAAAAGATTTAATATGAAAGCAAGTTTGTTACTCATGGATCAAGCACATCAGAAGAGATGGGGAGCTTTAGCTTGGATGTGGTTTTAGAAGGATGGGGATAAGAGACAGTGGGGGACACAAAATGGACTTTAAATTAATGTCAGCCAGAAGTTCAGAATTAGTAGGACAGGGAGGGTATGACAAAGTGGGAGTTTGTAAATCATTGATGAAGTAGTTCCTGTGGGTAATTAACATTACTAATGGCTCAGCCTAAAGGTGGAGTCTTCTCAGGGTGTTAACTCAGTGAAGGAGACTAGTGGGAACTGCTGGTGGAAACATCTCCTTGGCTACCCTCCCTTTCCAGCTTTGGTTGCATTTTCACTCATGGCCCAGATCATTGTTGGGGGGAGCAGAGAGTTGGAATACTCCTTGTTCTTATTACCACTTTCAAGCTTACTCTCTACCATCATAACACAGTAAGCTCTCCTCCTCTGAGCTTCACTCAACCTATATCTACCATCTGATCAAAATTCCAGTAATAGTTATCTACTGACTTCAGGGACTTTTTCCTTATTTCCTCAATGAGTTCAATACCTGAATTATAGGCTTTCTCTCCTCCACAACACTTGTCCTCAAATTAGAGCATTTCAGAATACATGTTTATACTCCTCCAAACACCCTGATCTTGCAATTTCTCAATTTACTCATTTCCCATTACTTACTCTTCCATACCATCTCAGCTCTACAGAGAGAGCCATACCCTATAAATCTGGCATTTCTATATAAATGAACTCTGAAATCCCTTTATCTGATCACAATCTATTATAATTCTACCTCTCCCATGGCCTCGGAATGCTAAACACTGGTCTTCATTCTTACCATGACCTCCAATCCTAGCCCTCTGTTCTTTCCCAGATCATCATCATTGCCTTTACTCTTCCTTCACCAACTCAAGCCCTTAATGAAACAGTTCAACTCCACATTCTTGAATAGCTGGTGCTATTTTCCTATCCCTGATTTGGTCTCATGAAGCCTTGACCCCAGATTATTCCGACAATTTTTTGCCTTCTTTCTTTTACTGCCTTCACTCATGCTAACAAAAGAATGTACCAAAAAAAAAAAAAGAAAGAAAGAAAGAAAGAAAGAAAAAAGAAAAGAAAGAAAGAAAAAGAAAAATCACAGAATTATGCTGATTGGATCTACCATAAATTTGTTACATATTCTTGGCTGCACCCTCATTGTAGGAAGACATTCCTTTCACACTTCCCTAATCAATTCACCATAATATCTCACTCCCCATGGTGGCTCTTCCAAACATTTTCCTCCCTTCTCAAATTTTCAATAACTCTCATCCTCCCTTGACTGAGAATATTGCGTCATAATTTGCTGAAAACTGAGGCCATTTACCAAGAGCTCCCTCTTCCCTCCTCATTTCAAATCATCCAGATGCCTTCTACCACTTTCTACTTTAAGCCCTATCTCATTTGGAGAGGAAACCTTTCTCCTTGCTAAGGCAAAGCCTCTTTCTACATGCACAAGAAATTCTATTTTATCCCATCTTCTAGTAAATTTCCCCATTAATAATCCTCACATTCTTGCTTATCTTCAATCTCTCCCTATCTACTAGCTGTTTCCTTGCCTATAAATATGTTCACATCTCCCCCAATTTCAACTGTCATCTCATCTCTCTCTTCCTTTTGTTGGCTAAACTCCCTGAGGAAGCTATCTACAATAGGTTCTTCCATTTCCTTTCCTTTCAATCTCTTCTTAATTCTCTAAAATCTAGCTTCTGACCTCACCATTCAACTGAAACTGTTCTCTCCAAAGTGACCAATAATCTTTTTTTTTTTTTTTTCTGAGGCAATTGGGATTAAGTGACTTGCCCGGGATCACACAGCTAGAAGTGTTAAGTGTCTGAGGTCAAATTTGAATTCAGGTCCTCCCGGCTTCAGGACTGGTGCTCTATCCACTGTGCTACCTAGCTGCCCCCCAATAATCTCTTAAAGTGTAGATCCAATGGCCTTTTTTCAATGT
>JAJPUD010034470.1:0-10818 GCA_023553655.1 Myrmecobius fasciatus
GACCAGCAGGACGATTTCAGAGAGGCCCGGAGAGACCTACATGAACTGATGCTGAGTGAAACAAGTAGAACTAGGAGATCATTATACACGGCAACAACAAGGCTATATGAAGATCAATTCTGATGGACACGGCTCTCTGCAACAATGAAATGTTTCAAACCAGTTCCAATTGTTCAGTGATGAAAAAAAAGCCATACACACCCAGAGAGAGGCCTGTGGGATCTGAGTGTGGACCACAACCAGCATTTTCATGCTCTCTCTTGGCATTTGCTTGCATTTTGTTTTCCTTCTCAGGTTTTTTTTTTCCTTGTAGATCTGATTTTTCTTGTACAGCAAGATAACTGTATAAATATGTACACATATATTGGATCTGTCAAATATTTTAACATAATTAGCATGTATTAGACTTCCTGCCATCTAGGGGAGGGGGTGAGGGAAGGAGGGAAAAATTTGTAACAGATTTGCATATGTTTTGCAAATAAAAAGCTTTAATTAAAGAAAATAAAAAGAGTAGTGAGGGTCATGGGTATATATATATATATATATATGTATATATATATGTGTGTGTGTGTGTGTGTGTGTGTGTGTGTGTATGGTGAGTGGAAGGTAATTGTTGCTTGTTGGCTAAATAGGCAGTTTGTTGTAGTTGTGGTAGTGGTAGTGGCTGTGGTTTTAATTTGTTTTAAAGCAGTCTCCTTCCCCAGATCCCCATTACCATCCTCCCAACCCCAACCCACATCTTTGAACCATTGATCTCAGTTCCCAAAATGCTGCTCCCAAAATTTAAGTATACTGTCACTAGGTGACAGTAATGGGTTTTAGTCCCATCATTCAAGCATCATGATATGCACCTTTTCCATATTTGAGATAAAAGATGTCTATTTTCCCTAGATTTTTATATTAAAAAATATCCTTTTATAAAAGCAGCTACATATGGTGCATAGTTACGTTTTATTAATCCTCAGTTTATCCACCTTGCTTAATTGGTACCAGGACCTTGGTCTAATTAATGTCTGTCCATTACCAGCCTCCAAGGATCACTACCCCTAAGAAAAACAAACCAGACATTTAGGGTCCTAAGGAAGTTGAGTTTAATCCAGTTTCAATGGAACTATCCATCCAATTTGAAAAGATCACATTGCCTCCTATACAATAAACTAATGAAAATAGTATGGTAGATAGCACAGTTAATAGAGCAGCAGCCCTGGAGTCAGAAGCCCTGAGCTCAAATCCACCCTCAGATATTTATTAGCCATATAATTCCCAAAAAGTCACTTAACCCCAATTGCCTCAAAGAAAAAAGTGTGATATAATGCTAAGGACATAGCCCTGGAAGTCAGAAATTCAAATTTCAAGGTTCAAATCACAGCTCTGTACCTTAGGACTTGTAGTTTTTCATCTAGAAAGGGAGCTAGACCTTACAAGTTGTTTAGTTCTATTGCCTCATTTTAAATATAAGGAAACTGAGAGCTCTGGTACCTTGTCCTTCCCTTCTTACCAACCTTGAAATTTTGAGTAAGTTATTTCTTTTGGGGTCTCATTGCCCTCATCTGTAAAATGAAGTGATTAGACAGGATAATGTGTAAGGTTCCTTCCAGCACTATTTTCTAAACAGTAGCATTCTACGATTTTAAATCAAACTCAAAAAATTCTACTGCTAAACTGCCAAATTGTTCCCATCTCTGAACCCCAAGTATCCTAACCTGAAAATGACATAGATGAATAAGATAACCTTTAAGGTCCCCTTCAGCAATAAAACACTGTGATTTCTATGAATTTCTGCATGGAGAGAAACAAAGACATTTTTCTAATAAATTCAAGTCACCTTCAAATGACTAGGCCCCTCAAAGATGGAGGCAGACTACCCCTTCCCCATATGAAGCTATCTGAAAAGCCTGAGCCGATTGTTAAAAAGCAAAATTTTGTGGGGAGTCTCCATCAGCACTGTTCACCCTCCCAGGAGATACCCCATCTCTCATTTCCAGCTTTATCCAGTCCTCTATTTCCCAACACAAATCTCTAGAAAATTTTTAGCACCCCTAATTCTATCTCCATTCTTTGACTACACATCTGTCCATTTCTCCTGCCACCTGGCTTTAGGTCCCTGTCCCCAGCCCAACTCCAAGGAAGATTCTCAGCCCTTTTTTCATCTCATCTTAGTGTCTCGACTGTCCTCACCCTGACCTCAGCTCAGCTCTTCCAGGATCACCCTCCAGCTTGCCTGACCAAGCATCTGTCCAGCACTACTATAATTAATCAAATACCACACCTGTCCCTTAGCTATAGCCCTCTGCTGCTTTCCTACATCCTGGCCCATACCCACTACTCTTTTGGGAAAGTCTTAGAATTCACCGAGTCAAATCTGGCAAAACTGAGCCCATCTAAAACAATTTCAAGGCACTTATCTTCTGTGATAATAACTAATTCACAGTCTCCCTAGGCTTTAGTTTTCTCATCTGTAAAATGAGGGAACTTAACTAGATCAATTAACCAATCACCAAATATTGATTCAGTGCCTATGCTTGTATAGGATAGATATTGTGATGATTCAAAGGTCTCTTTCCCACAAAATTCTATGATTATTTCTTTGTGACTTAAACATTGAATGACTTGGTGTCAAATCCTATCTTGAATTATATAGTGTCCTAGGCTGGCTATTTGCCAAAGCCCTTGGAGGTTTTTTTTTTTCTTTTCACATTTTATCTGTCAGGTTTCTATCTCAATTCATATAAGCTTATTGATCTTCCCTTGGGTATTTTAGTTAATCAAAGAAATCAAGCCAGAAGTGGCAACATAAAGTATGTGGAAAGAAGTAAGTCATAATCCTGCCACCAGTTTCTTCATCTTTCAAATGGTAATAATAAAACATTTACATTAAATAGTTATGGGGTGGTTGTGATGAACTCAATTCAAATCAAGTATTTACAATGTGCAAAATCACAGATAGTGCAGTGTGGAAAAGAATACTAATTTAAGAGTTGGGAAAGAACTGGGTTTAAGTCCTCCTCACACATTACTAGCTTTGTTACTCTCAATACTATTATCTGCAGAGAAAGTGGGGCTCTTTTGGATTTGACAAAAAATTAAAACTCTAAGTAATAAGGAAATAACCCTACAATTTCCTCACTGGGATCTCCCTAAACCAAGAAAGTCATAATTCATTTTTTTTTAAGTGGAAAGTACCATGCTAAATACTGGGCTTTCAAAGGTGGGAGAAGCATTCCCTGCCCTCAAGGGGTTTAAATTCTACTTTGGGGAATAAGATTTGTTGGAAGATAAGTACTTTGCTAGTTAGGGAATAGACAAGATAAAGAAGACATTTGAACAAAGTACTCTAGGAATATTGAGGTGGGAGAAATTAACAACTAGGGAAAATTGGAGAAAGTTTTATAAAAAAAAAGTGGTACATGAGATGAACCTTCAAAAATGACCATTATCAAGGAAGCTGAAGTGGGGAGGGAATGAGTAACCAGGAAAGAGACAGACAAGATAAGATATAGGGAACAACTGAGTTTGTTGAGTCTTGAGTGAAACCCTTTGTTGAAGAAAAGGTGTCAACCAAAGCTGGAAAGCAAAGTTGGAAATAGGTTATAGAGAATATTAAATTCCAGGATGAAGAATTTGTTTCTAGAGAACAGAGGCCTGACACTGACCCACACCTAATATTGTATACCAAGATAAGGTCAAAATGGATTCATGATCTAGACATAAAGAATGATATTATGAACAAATTAGAAGAACATAGGATAGTTTATCTCTCAGATCTGTAGAAAAGGAAGGAATTTGTGACCAAAGAACTAGGGATCATTATTAATCACAAAATAGATAATTTTGATTATATTAAGTTAAAAAGTTTTTGTACAAACAAAACTAATGAGACAAGATTAGAAGGGAAGCAATAAACTGGAAAAACATTTTTACATTCAAAAGTTCTGATAAAGGCCTCGTTTCTAAAATATATAGAGAATTGACTCAAATCTATAAGAATTCAAGCCATTCCCCAATTGATAAATGGTCAGAAGATATGAGCCATCAATTTTCAGATGAAGAAATTGAAACTATTTCTATTCACATGAAAAGGTGTTCCAAATCACTATTGATCAGAGAAATGCAAATTAAGACAACTCTGATGTACCACTACACACCTGTCAGATTGGTTAAAATGACAGGAAAAGATAACGATGAATGCTAGAGGGAATGTGGGAAAACTGGGACACTAATACATTGTTGGTGGAACTGTGAACAGATCCAACCATTCTGGAGAGCCATCTGGAACTATGCTCAAAGAGTTATCAAACTGTGCATACCCTTTGACCCAGCAGTGTTTCTATTGGGCCTATATCCCAAAGAGATCTTAGAGGAGGGAAAAGGACCCACATGTGCAAGAATGTTTGTGGCAGTCATTTTTGTAGTGGCTAGAAACTGGAAACTGAAGGGATGCCCATCAATTGGAGAGTGGCTGAATAAATTATGGTATATGAATGTCATGGAATATTATTGCTCTGTAAGAAACGACCAGCAGGACGATTTCAGAGAGGCCTGGAGAGACTTGCATGAACTGATGCTGAGGGAAATGAGCAGAACCAGGAGATCATTATACACGGCAACAACAATACTATATGATGATCACTTCTGATGGACATGATTCTCTTCAACAATGAGATTTTTCAAACCAGTTCTAATTGTTCAGTGATGAAGAAAGCTATCTACACCCAGAGAGAGGCCTGTAGGATCTGAGGGTGGACATAGCATTTTCACACTCTCTATTGATGTTTGCTTGCATTTTGTTTTCCTTCTTAGGTTTTTTTTTTCTTTCTCTTTCTAGATCTGATTTTTCTTGTACTGCAAGATAACTATATAGATATGTATACATATATTGGATTTATCATATATTTTAACATAATTAATATGTATTAGACTACCTGCCATCTAGGGGAGGGGGTGGGAGAAAGGAGGGAAAAATTTAGAACAGAAAGTTTTGCAAAGGTCAATGTAGAAAAATTACTCATATGTTCCATAAATAAAAAGCTTTAATAAACAAACAAACAATAAATAAATAAAGGGAATAGAGGCCTGAACTAGAGGTCATAAAGATCTATTTCAAATTCCACCTTCTACTAGTTGTGGGACCACAGATCACTTTACCTCTCTTGAGACAGTGTCCTTATCTGGAAAATGAAGGAAATAATACTTCTAGTTCCTACCTCACATAGATTGTCATGAGGCTCAAATGAGGCACTATATAAAAATCACTTTGCAAGTTTAAATATGCCGATTATAATAATAATTTTATATTGGAGGCAATAAGAAATCATTTGAATTCAGTTAACAAATATTTATTAAGCATTTATTACATGCCCCTAGGAGGCAGTTAGATAGTTCGGTGAATAGAGCATTGGGCCTGCAGTCAGGAAAACTGAGTTCAAATCTGGTCTCAGACACTTACTAGTTGTGTGAACCTGTCACTTAATTCTGTTTGCTTTAATCCACTAGAGAAGGAAACAGCAAACCATTTCAATACCTTTGCCAATGGATAGCATTGGGGTGCTTTGGTCACATCATGACAGAATCACTATGTATTCCTATATTGTGCTAGGTGTTGAGACTACAAAGACAAAATAAAGGCATTCCTTGGTTTCAAGGAGCTTAAATTCTATTTAGGCATACAGTATATATACAAGTATAATCCTAATCCCAACATCAATTGGTATGAGACACTATTCTTATTAGTGAACATCCTAATGATCTTTGGGACTCAGGTTATACAGGTATGTGTACACAAAGTCATACAGGTAAGCAGAAAGAACCAACAATTAGAAATAGGGATCGAATCATAGGAAAAATGTCATTGTGGTTGTTTAATTGCTTTTATCATGTCTGACTCCATGTGGGGTTTTCTTGGCAAAGATACTGGAATAGTTTGCCATTTCCTTCTCCAGCTCATTTTACAGATGAGGAAACTGAGGCAAACAGGGTTAAGTGATTTGTCAAGGGTCAGACAACTACTCAGTGCCTGATTTGAATTCATAAGAATAAGCCTTCCTGATTCCAAGCCCAGTGCTCTATTTGTAGAACTACCTATCAGTTCAGGAAAAGTGCCACCCAAGCACAAACTTGAAGAGAGGTATTGTGATGAGCAAGATCATTCTAGGCATGTGGGGCAGTGTGTGCAAAGGGACTCAGATGGGAGAGAAATGCTGACTACAGGGGAATAATTTAGTCCAGTTTAACTGGAAGGTAGAGTTTGTGCAGGGAGGTAATATCTAATTAAACTGGAAAGCTAGACTGCAACCAGATCATAAAGGACTTTCAATTCCTGACTGAGAAGGTTGTATTTTATCCTAGAGGCAATATGAGCCTCCAAAGGCTTTTTGAGCAGGCAAGCAAGAGGGACCTGAACATTTGGATGATGATTTCAGCAACTGTGTGACAATTAATTGGAGAGGGGACAGACTGGAAGCAGGGAGACCAATTAGGAGACTAATACAGTAGCCAAGGTGACTGGTGATATGGGTCAGAACTAGGGTAGTAGCTGTATGAGTTGAAAGAAAGGAACAACTGCAAGAGAAATATCATAGGGGTAGAATTGGATTGTAGGGGTGAGAGAGAGAGGAGTCGAAAATGACTCCATGATGGGTGAGTGTGAGATTGCTGGGAGATATTAGGAAGTATAGAAAGTGTTTTGTTAAGCAGAAAATTTCATAATAAAAATAAGTGACTATTGGGCTACCTCAAGTCTTCAAAAGTCAAGCCCATAGACCACAAGCTGGAAAATCTTCAACTTGAGCCCTGGCATCCTTCAGATCACCTAGCCTAACTAGGTTCACAGAGATTCCTCACTAAGATGAATACCAATTGATTAATTAGGCACTGAAAGCTATCAGTTAGCTCCAGGTAGAAGATGGTAGGTACTTGAACTGAGCTCAAAGAAAATTAAAGATTGTAAAAAGCAGAAATAAAGAAAGAGTACATTGCAGGCATGGGGAGTGAGTGTGAGAGACAGCAAAAAAAAATCAGTTTGACTGGACCAAAGAGTACATGAAGGGGAATGATGCATAATAAGGCTGAAAAGGTATAGAATGCTATTTATGACAGACAGAGAAGTTTGTGTTTGACCATTATGGTAATAGGGGGATATTGGAGTTTATCAAGTAAGGGAATGACATGGTCAAATTTGTGTGGGCTTCAAGAATAACACTTTGGCAGTTCTGAAGAGAATAGATTGAAGAGCAGCAAACCATGAATCAGGGAGACTAATTAGGAAGCTATTGCAACAGTCCAGTCAAAAGTTAATGTGAGCCTTAGTGAATAATAAGAAATGGATGAATGAATGCCAAAGATGTTATATAAGGAAAATAGACAAGATCTGGCAACTAATTGGGTATGTGGGGTGGAAGAGAATGAGGAGTCTAGGCTGACTCCAATATGACGAGATATACATATGCCTTTGCTGTAAATAGTACATGTTCCAGGCAAAAAGAATGACATAAGCAAAAGTACAGAGGAGATGGCTAGTATGGCATAGTAACGAGAAAAGCCTGACTAGTTCAGAACCTTTGTGCTTGGGTATATTGGGAGATGAGATCGAATAGCAAAGTTGGTCCAGGTAATAAAGGCTATAAAATTCCAAGTCAGGGAAATTGGATCTGACTCAGTACATAATGTGGAGCTTTTGAAGGTTTTTGAATGAAGGAATAAAACCATGAGAGCTATATTTTAGGTAAATGAATTTAGTAATACAGTATCATATAGGATAAACTGGAAAAATTGGAGGCAAGAAGACATGGTAGGAGGTTTGACAGGCCAATATTTCATCATTTTCCAAAAGAGGCAGTTGTTTTTCAAAAAAGATAACAAAACCATTCCCCAAACCTGATTGGTCCCTGTCTTCCTTGACACAATCCCTGGTCACCTAAGGACATAAAAAGTTCCACCCAAGTAAAGTCAGAGTCTCTCCAACTTGGGTGATATCTGAAGATCACATTGAAGATCATGTGAATAATTTTTGACTAGAAATGTTTCCTTATGAAAATGAAGGAGATCATATCTAAAGAAATTAAGTGTCACTGTGTCCTTGTTGCATATCCTTGCTGTATATGAGTGAAAAGTAAAACTTCTTTTATTTACTGTTCATTGACTTAATAAGTGTCTCTTTTTGCCCTCCTAAAAAATCAAATCTGAGCTGACAGGGTACTGCTATTAGGGCCTATCCCTAAGAAGACTATGCAAGATTCTTAGTTAGGTAATTAAAACTAGAACTAAGAGAAGAAGAAAAAATGATGAGAAAAGTATGGATGCAAGAGAAATTTTTTAAAATTGTAACAGTTGATTAACTATTGAATTTTGAATATTTAATAGTTGTGATGCCATTGATAGAAATAGTGAGAGGATCAGTTATGTGCTATTTCCTATTCAAAGACCTTCCTGAGCTCTCCCTCCCCAGTTTTTAATGCTCTCTCTTTGAATTTATTTATCCATATAAATATTGAAACACCTCCCAACCCAGTAAACCATAAGATCCTTGAGAACTGGGGCCTGTTTTGTTTTTGTTTTTGTTTTTTCTATTTTTATTCCTCGTCCTTAGCACAGTACTTTGCACATAGAAGCTGCTTAATTAATGTCAGTTGAATTCAATGGCATAGGCTGGAGAAGATCTAAATTCTGTTTTAGACTTTTTGAATTTGAAGTGGTCTCAAAGGATGCAGGGAAACATGTTTTTTCTTAGGAGATACTAGATACTACTTCCTCTATAGATCTTCAAGCCACGGTGGGATGACCACTTAATAGAAATGTAAAAAGGCATTCTTTTTCAGGTATGAATTGAACTGAAATCCTCTACTCTGATATTCTGTGATTCTATCTTTATTATGCCCAAGAAGTGGCTGGAGCTTTTGGCCTACAGATCAGATGGTAAGTCAAGACAGAAGATGGAACCTTTTGAGTCATCAGCATAGAAATGATGAATTCATGAGAGGAGATCAGCTTTATAAGGCACACATTGTAGAGAGATAAAAGCAGAAGGCCAAGGCCTGAGCTCTGGGGCATACCCTGTAAGGAGAAAGAGAATCCAGCAAAAGAAATAGAAAAGAATAATTGTAAAACAGAGAGTAGAAGCACATTGTCTCTGAAGTTAAGATGAGCAATCAGCAATTGTCAAATTCCACTTATTAGGGGGGGGGAAAATGAGGATTGAACAAAGGTTGTTATATTTGGCAAGATAGATATCATTGGCCTTTAGTTAATTTGATTAGAAAAAGAAAAGAGGAAAATCAAATTATTAGTCTCAAAAATGATAAGGGAGAACTTTCCTCCAATGAAGAGGAAATTAGAGTAATAATTAGGAGTTTCTTTGCCCAACTTTATGCCAATAAATTTGAGAATGTAAATGAAATGGAGGAGTATCTACAAAAATATAGATTGCCCAGATTAACAGAAGAGGAAATAAATTATTTAAATAGCCCTATTTCAGAAAAAGAAATAGAACAAGCTATTAATCAACTCCCTAAGAAAAAATCTCCAGGACCAGATGGATTTACATGTGAATTTTACCAAACATTCAAGGAACAATTAATCCCAATACTATATAAACTATTCGAAAAAATAGGGAAAGAAGGTGTACTACCAAATTCCTTCTATGACACAGATATGGTGCTGATAGCTAAACCAGGTAGGGAGAAAACTGAGAAAGAAAACTATAGACCCATTTCCCTAATGAATATTGATGCAAAAATTTTAAATAAGATTTTAGCAACAAGATTACAGAAAGTCATCCCCAGGATAATACATCATGAGCAAGTAGGATTTATACCAGGAATGCAGGGCTGGTTCAATATTAGGAAAACTATTAGCATAATCAATTATATTAATAACCAAATTAATAAAAATCATATGATTATCTCCATAGATGCAGAAAAAGCCTTTGATAAAATCCAACACCCATTCCTATTAAAAACACTGGAGAGTATAGGAATAAATGGGCTTTTCCTTAAAATGATAAGTAGTATCTACTTAAAACCTTCAGCAAGCATCATATGTAATGGAGTCAAACTAGAACCATTCCCAATCAGATCAGGAGTGAAACAAGGCTGCCCACTGTCACCATTACTATTTAATATTGTATTAGAAATGTTAGCTTTAGCAATAAGAGAAGAAAAAGAGATAAAAGGAATCAGAGTAGGTAGTGAAGAAACCAAATTATCACTCTTTGCAGATGACATGATGGTATACTTAGAGAATCCTAGAGACTCAACTAAAAAACTACTAGAAACAATTCACACCTTTAGCAAAGTGGCAGGATACAAAATAAATCCACATAAATCATCAGCATTTTTATATATTACCAATAAAGTTCAGCAGCAAGAGATACAAAAAGAAATCCCATTCAAAATAACTGTTGATAGTATAAAATATTTGGGAATTTATCTGCCAAGGGATAGTCAGGAACTATATGAACTAAATTACAAAACACTTTCCACACAAATCAAATCAGACCTAGTCAATTGGAAAAACTTAAAATGCTCATGGGTAGGACGAGCGAATATAATAAAAATGACAATACTACCCAAACTAATTTACTTATTTAGTGCCATACCAATCAAACTCCCAAGAAATTATCTTACAGATCTAGAAAAAATAGTAGCAAAGTTTATTTGGAAAAACAAAAGGTCTAGAATTTCAAGGGGATTAATGAAAAAAAAGGCTGAAGATGGTGGACTTGCTGTACCAGATCTAAAACTATATTATAAAGCAGCGGTCATCAAAACCATTTGGTACTGGCTAAGAAATAGAGTAGTCGATCAGTGGAATAGGATAGAATCA
>JAJPUD010034471.1:0-10818 GCA_023553655.1 Myrmecobius fasciatus
CTAGATGTCTGAAGACGGATCATTTAGGATTTGTTTGATAATCCATACGACATATACATATAGTAATTATTGTTTGTGATAATTTAATTGTTTCATTTTCATGATATTGGTTCCTTTTTAGAAACCTGTTAAATATGTTTATAAATGGTTATTGCATCAAGAAGGGAGAAATAATAATAATGATAATAAGTGTATCTTGGCCTATTCATTCCATAGACATTCTGTAATGAATATTGTTTGTGATAATTTATTGGTTGTCTTATTTTAATCATAATGATATTTTTTGAAGATCTCTTAAACTCTTTGATTAATTGTTATTGAATCAACAAGAGAAATAATAATCATAAAAGCATTTAGGTCTGGTGATTATTGAAATTTACTGTAAGAGTTAGTATCTTTTGGGATTCTAATTTGATATTATTTGATATTATATTATATTATAATATGTTGTGTATATATTGTATTATTATAATATGGTATATTATATTATGTATATCCATAAAGAATATTGCTTTTCATAATTAATGGTTATTTTATTTTAGTAATAATGATTCTTTTTTAAAGACCTGTTAAATGTTTTCATTAAGTGTTACTGCTTCAACACTAGAAATTATAGGAATAACAGTATCTAGGCCTGGTGATTATTGAAACTTGCTGTCAGAAGTAGGATCTTTTTAAATTTCTATTTACTATTATTTCATATTATATGGACATAGTATAGAAATTATTGTCTGAGATAATTTAATGGTTGTTTTATTTTACTAATATTGATTCTTTTTTAAAGACCTGTTAAACACTTTCATAACCTGTTATTATATCAACATGAGAAGAGTAATAATTACTGTATCCAGGCCTGGTGATTAATGAACCTAGGTGTCTGAAGAGGGAGCTTTTTGAATTTTAATATGATATTTTTTCATAGGATATACACATATTACAATAATTATTGTTTGTGATAATTTAATTGTTTTATTTTGATAACAATATTCCTTTTTAGAAACTTTTTAAAATCTTTTATAAATGGTTATTGCATCAACAAGGGAGAAACAATAATAACTTTATTTTGGCCTACTGATTATTAAAACCCATAATTTCTGGTAGCACGCCTTGAGCTTCTAATCTCATATTATTTTATATTATGTCAATATTATATAATGAATATTGTTTGTGATACTTTATTGATTGTTTTAATAAGAAGGATTTTTTTGAGGACCTGTTAAGCTATTTGAGTAACAGTTATGGCATTAACATGAAAAATAATAAAAGCACCTAGGCCTGATGATTATTGAAACTTTTGAGATTCTAATTCAATATTATTTTATATTATATAAAGATGCTATAAGAAATATTATTTGTCATAATTAATGGTGGTTGTATTTTAATAATAATGATTCTTTTTTGAAGACTTGTTTATGAATCAAAATAAGGGAAAGTAATAATTTTATCTAGACCTGCAGAAGAGTGAAAATAGCTGTCTGAGACAGGACCTTGTGGCTTTCCAATTTCATATTATTCTATATTGTATAACATATTGTCATAAATACTATTTGCAATCTTTTAAGGGTTGTTGTATTTTAATTATTACGATGTCTTTTAAAAGCCTGTAAAATTTTTTGTATTAACAATTATTGCATCAACATGAGAGAAATAATTAAATCTAGCCCTGGTGATTAAGGAAACTTGCTATTTGACACAGGATCTTTTGGGAATTTAATTTGATATTATTTCATGTTAAACACACATACGACAATAATTACTGTGGGTGTGGAAGTGTAAAGGATGTTTTATTTTAATGAAAATCATTCCGTTTTAAAAGACATCTGAAACCATTTCATCAACTGTGATTGCATCAACTTTGAGACAAATAAGAAGTGTATGTAGGCCTACTCATTAATGAAACACTGTCTGAAGTAGGATGTCTTGAGATTCTAATTTGATATTAACTCATATTATACAGACATACTATAATGAACATTATAGTTCTCTTTTTAATGATTCTCTTTTTAATAAAATGATTCTTTTTTAAACATCTGTTAAACTTTTTCATTAACTGTTATTGCATCAACATGATACATAATAGCGATAACAGTACATAAACCCAGATGATTAGTGAACATTGCTGTGAGAGGTAGGATGTTTTGGGCATTGAATTTGATATTATTTCATATAATATAGAAAAAGTATGACTACTATTTCTGATAATTTAATTGTTGTCTTATTTTAATAAGAAGGATTCTTTTTTTTATTAAAGCTTTTTATTTGTGTAACATATGTATGGGTAGTTCCCCAGCACTGATTTTTACAAAGCTTTCCATTACAACTTTTACCCCCAGTCCCCTCCCCTCCACTAGATGGCAGGAAGTCCACTACATGATAATAATGTTGAAATACTTGACAAGTTATGCAAGAAAAATCCTATCTACAAGAAAAAAAAGAAAATCACAGAAAGGCAACACAATGCAGGCAAATATCAATAGAGAGCATGAAAATGTTATGTTGTGGTCCATATTTCACATCCCTCTCTCTGGGTGTATATGGTATTCTTCAGTGAACAATTGGAACTGGTTTGAGAAAATTCTTTGTTGCAGAGAGCCATGTCCATCAGAATTGATCATCATGTAATATTGTTGTTGCTGTGTATAACGATCTCCTCGTTCTGCTCATTTCACTCAGCATCAGTTCATGCAAGTCTCACCAGGCCTCTCTGAAATAGTCCTGCTGGTTGTTTCTCACAAAACAATAATATTCCATAACATTCATATACCATAATTTGTTCAGCCACTCTCCAATTGATGGGCATCCCTTCAGTTTCCAGTTTCTAGACACTACAAAAAGGGCTGCCACAAACATTCTTGCATATGCCCTATCCTTCCTTTATGATGTCTTTGGGATATAAGCCCAATAGAAATGCTGCTGGGTCAAAGGGTATGCACAGTTTGATAACTTTTTGAGCATAGTTCCAAATTGCTCTCCAGAATGGCTGGATCCGTTCACAGTTCCACAAACAATGCATCAGTGTCCTAGCCCTCCCACAACCCCTCCATCATTCATCATTATCTTTTCCTGTCATTTTAGCCAATCTGACAGATGTGTAGTGGTACCTCAGAGTTGTCTTTATTTGCATTTCTCTGATCAGTAGTGATTTGGAGCACCATTTCATATGACTACAAATAGTTTTAATTTCATCATCTTAAAATTGTCTCTTCATATCCTTTGACCATTTATAGATTGGAGAATGGCTTGAATTCTTATAAATATGAGACAATTTTCTATATATTTTAGAAATGAGGCCTTTATCAGAACCCTTAAATGTAAAGATGATTTCCCAATGTATTGCTTCCCTCCTAATCTTAACTGCATTGGTTTTCTTTGTACAAAAACCTTTTAACTTAATATAGTCCAAATTATCTATCTGGTGTTCAATTAAGAGTTCCAGTTCTTCTTTGGACATAAATTTATTCCATCTCCACAGGTGTGAGAGGTAAACTGTACTATGTCCCTCTTATTTACTTATAATATCACTCTTTATATCCAGATCATGAACCCATTTTCATCTTATCTTGGTATGTGGTGTTAGGTATGGGTCAAGCCCTAATTTCTTCCACACTAGTTGCCAATTTTCCCAGCAGTTTTTGTCAAATAATGAGTACTTATCCCAGAAACTGGGGTCTTTGGGTTTATCAAACACTAAATTGCTATAGTTATTGCCTAGTTTGTCCTGTGATTCTATCCTACTCCATTGATGGACTACTCTATTTCTTAGCCAATTCCAAATGGTTTTGATGACTGCTGGTTTATAAATATAGTTTTGGATCTGGTATAGCAAGGCCACCTTCATCTGTATTTTTTTTCATTAATTCCCTTGATACGCTTGACCTTTTGTTCTTCCAAATAAACTTTGCTATTTTTTTTACGCCTGTAAAATAATTTCTTGGAAGTTTGATTGGTATGGCACTAAATAAGTAGATTAGTTTGGGTAATATTGTCATTTTATTATATCCTCTCGGCCTGCCCATGAGCATTTAATGTTTTTCCAATTGACTAGGTCTAATTTTATTTGTGTGGCAAGTGTTTTGTAGTTTAGTTGGTAGAATTTCTGACTTTTCCTTGGCAGACAGATTCCCAAATATTTTATACTATCATCCGTTATATGGAATGGAATTTCTTTTTGTATCTCTTGCTGCTGAACTTTGTTGGTAATATAAAAAGATGCTGATGATTTGTGTGGATTTATTTTGCATCTTGCAACTTTGCTAAAGTTGTGAATTGTTTCTAGTAGTTTTTTTAGTTGAGTCTCTAGGGTTCTCTAAGTATACCATCATGTCATCTGCAAAGAGTGATAATTTGGTTTCCTCATTACCTACTCTAATTCCTTTAATCTCTTTTTCTTCTCTTACTGCCAAAGCTAACATTTCTAACACAATATTAAATAATAATGGTGACATTGGGCAGCCTTGTTTAGCTCCTGATCTTATTGGGAATGGTTCTACTTTGACTCCATCACTTATGATGCTTGCTGATGGCTTTAAGTAGATACTACTAATCATTTTAAGGAAAAGCCCATTTATTAGTATACTCTCCAGTATTTTGAATAGGAATGGGTGTTGGATTTTATCAAAACCTTTTTCTGCATCTATTGAAATAATCATATGTTTTTTCTTAATTTGACTATTAATACAATTGATTATGCTGATAGTTTTCCTAATATTGAACCAGCCCTGAATTCCTGGTATAAATCCTACTTGGTCATAGTGTATTATCTTGGGGATGAGTTTTTGGAATCTCATAGCTAATATCGTATTTAAAATTTTTGCATCAATATTCATTAGGGAAATTGGTCGATAGTTTTCTTTCTCTGTTTTCTCCCTACCTGGTTTAGCTATCAGCACCATATCTGTATCGTAGAAGGAATTTGGTAGTACACCTTCTTTCCCTATTTTTTCAAATAGTTTATATAGTATTGGAATTAATTGTTCTTTGAATGTTTGGATTTCTACCAGGGATGCAGGGCTGGTTCAATATTAGGAAAACTATCAGCATAATTCATTATATTAATAACCAAACTAAGAAAAACCATATGATTATCTCAATAGATGCAGAAAAAGCATTTTATAAAATCCAACACCCTTTCCTATCACAAACACTAGAGAGTATAGGAATAAATGGGCTTTTTCTTAAAATGATCAGTAGCATCTATTTAAAACCATCAGCAAGCTATGAATCAGGACTGGTGGGACTTATGTCTCAAAGCACGCAGTCCAAGACAGAGACTTTAGGACCGACAGCAGTGTCAGCCGACTGAATGCAACGTATTCAGCGACCCCATCAAGGGACTTCAAACATTATACAGGGTTCCATAGCTCAAGGAGACAAAGAAATCATGGGAACAGATGAACACATCTAGTGTCAAAGGAAACCATGCATTCTGTTTTGGCAGGTAAGGAGTAGGATGCCAGAACTGGGAGAAGACAGAAAGTCTGGGTCACACAGATAAGGGGGAAGTCAAGGCTGGCCACCTGGAGGTTTCCTAACTCCTTTGGAATGTGAGTCTATTTTTTTGTTTGTCTCTGTCTGTTGCTCTCTGTCTGTCTATCTCTGTTTCTCTTTCTCTCTTTTCTCTGTCTCTCTCATTTCTCTGTGTTGGTCTCTTTCTGTGTCAATGTCTTTCTCTTAGTCCCTGTCTCTCTTTCTCTGCGTTACTTCTCTATTTGCTTCTCTTTCTCTCTCTCTGTCTCTTTTTCTCTCTGTGTATCTGTCTATCTTTTGTCTGTTGGTCTATGTGTATGTCTGTCTATCTTCTTTATGTGTGTGTATGTATCTTTCTCTCTGTGTACTGTCTCTCTGTCTCTTTCTCTCTGTTTTTGTCTGCATTTGTCTCTGTATCTCTCTGCCTCCGTCCCTCTATGTCTTCTGTTTCAGTCTCTTTGTCTCTATGTCTTTCTCTCTGTATGTCTGTCAGTTTCTCTTTCGGGTTCTCTCCCTGTCTTCCTCTATCTCTATGTTTGTCTCTGTGTGTGTCTCTCTCTGTCTCTGAATATCTATCTCGATCTCTGTCTCTCTTTCCTCTCTATTTTTCTCTCTCCTCTCTTTGTCTCTGTCTCTCTCCTCTCTCTGTGAGGTAGCAGGATCTCATGGACACAACCTACCCTTGGACTCAGGAAGACTTGGGTTTCAATTCATCCTCAGACTTTTCCCAGCTTCATTATCTCAGGGAAATCTCTACATTTCCCTTGGTCTCTGTCCATTGAAGGATTTGGACTCATGGCCTCTAGTGTTTCCTGTAGGGCTAATTCTGTTGCTAGCAGACCCATTGAGTCACAATGAAGACCCTAAGGGATGACTGGGAGAGAGGAAGAACAAAAGGTCAAGAGTTTCAAGGGAATAATGGGAAAAAAAGGCTGATGAAGGTGGTCTTGCTGTACCAGATCTAAAACTATATTTATAAAGCAGCAGTCATCAAAAACATTTGGTACTCGCTAAGAAATAGAGTAGTCCATCAGTGGCATAGGATAGAATCACAGGACAAACTAGGCAATAACTATAGCAATTTAGTCTTTGATAAACCCAAAGACCCCAGCTTCTGGGTTAAGTACTCACTATTTGACAAAAACTGCTGAGAAAATTGGCAACTAGTGTGGAAGAAATTAGGGCTTGACCCATACCTAACACCACATACCAAGATAAGATCTAAATGGGTTCATGATCTGGATATAAAGAGTGATATTATAAGTAAAATAGAGGGACATAGTATAGTTTACCTCTCAGATCTGTGCAGACGGGGTAAATTTATGTCCAAAGAAGATTTAGAACTCTTAAATGAACACCAGATAGATAATTTTGACTATATTAAGTTAAAAGGCTTTTGTACAAATAAAACCAATGCAGTTAAGATTAGGAGGGAAGCAATACATTGGGAAATCATCTTTACATTTAAGGATTCTGATAAAGTTCTCATTTCTAAAACATATAGAGAATTGTCTCATATTTATAAGAATTCAAGCCACTCTCAAATACATAAATGGTCAAAGGATATGAACAGACAATTTTCAGATGATGAAATTAAAACCATTTCCAGTCATATGAAAAGGTGCTCCAAATCACTACTGATCAGAGAAATGTAAATGAAGACAACTCTGAGGTACCACTACACATATGTCAGATTGGCTAAAATGATAGGAAAAGATAATGATGAATTTTGGAGGGGATGTGGGAAAACTGGGACACTCATACATTGCTGGTGGAATTGTGAATGGATTAAACCATTTTGGAGAACAATCTGGAACTATGGTCAAAAAGTTAGCAAACTGTGCATACCCTTTGACCCAGCGGTGTTTCTACTGGGCCTATATCCCAAAGAGATCTTAGAGGTGGGAAAGGGCCCCACATGTGCAAGAAAGTTTGTGGCAGCCCTTTTTGTAGTGGCTAGAAACTGGAAATTGAAAGGATACCCATCATTTGGAGAGTGGCTAAATAAGTTATGGTATATGAATGTCATGGAATATTATTGTTTTCCCTGTTTTTTTAATTTAAACCTTTTTATTTACAGAACATATGAGTGATTTTTCTGCATTGACCTTTGCAAAACTTTTTTTTTGTTCCAAGCTTTTCCCCTCCTTTCCCCCACCTCCACCCCTAGATGACAGTTAATCTAATACATGATAAATATGTTAAATTATATGAAAAATCCAATATATGTTTCCATATGTATAGTTATCTTACTGCACAAGAAACATCAGATCTAGAAAGAAAGAAAAAAACAACAACAACAACAACAACCTAAGAAGGAAAACAAAATGCAAGGAAATATTCATAGAAAGCGTTAAAATGCTGTGTTGGGGTCCACACTCAGTTCCCCCAGGCTTCTCTCTAGATGCATATAACTTTCTTCATTGCTGAACAATAAGGACTTTTTTGAATCACATCATTGTTGAAGAGAACCATGTGCATGAGAATTGATCATTGTATAGTGTTGTTGCCGTGTATAATGATCTCCTGGTTCTGCTCCTTTCACTCAGCTTCAGTCCATGTAGGTCTCTCTGGGCCTCTCTGAAATCATCTTCTTGGTCCTTTCTTACAGAACAATAATATTCCATAATATTCGTATACCATAATTTGTTCAGCCATTCTCCAGTTGAGGGGCATCCATTCAGTTTCCAGTTTCTAGCCACTACAAAAAGGGCTGCCACAAACATTCTTGCACATGTGGGTCCCTTTCCTTCCTTTATGATTTCTTTGGGATATGAGCCCAAGAGAAACACTGCGGGCAAAGGGTATGCATAGTTTGATAAATTTTTGAGCAGTGTAGTGGTACCTCAGACTTGTCTTAATTTGCATTTCTGTCATCAGTAGTGATCTGGAGCACTTTTTTCATATGACTAGAAATGGTTTTAATTTCGTCATCTGAAAACTGTTCATATCAGGAATGATGGATCTTTGAAAAAAAAAGTCAAAGGAAACAGAATGCAATTTACTTTTTTCTCAGCATTCCATTGAACATATACAAAAATTGACCATGTGTTAGGGCATAAAAATGTCAAAATCAAATGCAGAAAAACATAAATATTAAATCTACTTTTTTCAGACCATGATGCAAGAAAAATTACATGCAATGTAAGGCCAGGATAAAATAAAAAGAAATTTAATTGGAAATTAAATAATCTAAACTTAAAGAATGAATGGTTGAACGAGCAAACCTCAGACACCATCAACAATTTCATCCAGGAGAATGACAGTAATGAGACAACATACCAAAATTTGTGAGATACAGCTAAAGCGGTTTTAAGGGGTAATTTTATATCTCTAGATGCTTACGTGCATAAAATAGAGAAAGAGAAGATCACTGATTTGGGCTTACAATTTAAAAAGTTAGAAAAAGAACAAATTAAAACCTCTCAATTCAATACCAAATTGGAAATTCTGAAAATAAAAGGAAAGATTAATGAAATTGAAAATGAGAAAAAATCAAATTAATAAATAAAACTATGAGTTGATTTTATAAAAAACCCAAACAAAATAGATAAGCCTTTCATTAATTTAATTAGAAAAAGGAAGCAAGAAAATCAAATTCTTACTCTCAAAAATGAAAAGGGAAAACTTTCCATCAACAAAGAGGTACTTAGAGCAATAAGTAGGAGTTTCTTTGCCCAACTTTATGCCAATAAATTTGATAATGTAAATGTAAATGAAAAGGTCAAGAATTTCAAGGGAATTAATGAAAAAAAAGGCTGATGAGAGTGGCTTTGCTGTACCAGATCTAAAACTATATTATAAAGCAGCGGTCATCAAAACCATTTTGTATTGACTAAGAAACAGAGTAGACAATCAGTGGAATAGGATAGGATCACAGGACAAACTAGGCAATAACTATAATACTCTAGTGTTTGGTCAACCCAAACCAGACCCCAAACTATATTATGAAGCAGCAGCCATCAAAACCAATGGGTACTGGTCAGAAACAGAGAGGTTCTTCAGGGGAATCAGTTAGATTCAGAAGACACAACAGTCTATGGTTTGAGTAATCTGATGTTTGGCAAACCCAAAAACCCCAGCTTCTGGAAGAAGATCTCACCATTTTACAAAAATCACTGGGAAAATTGGAAAACAGTATGGCAGAAACTCGCCACTGAAAAACATCTAACACCCTTTATCAAGATATGGTCAAAATGGGGTCATGATTTAGACGTAAAGAGTGACACTGTAAGCGAATTAAAAAAAAAAGGACAATCTACCCTCAGATCTGGGGAGAAGGAAGAAATTTATGCCCAAAGAAGAACTAGAGACCATTATGAAAGATGAAATGGACACCTGTGAGAACATGAAACTCGAAATCAACACACACTATGTTCACATCATTTTTGTGGGGTTTTTTTGTTTGTTTGTTTTAATCTCTCCCATAGTTATTCCCTTTCTCTCTGATTTTTTTTCTCCCAACACGATTCATAAAGCAGTGTGTGCTAAAGTAAACAAAAAAATTTAAAAATAAAATAAAATTAAGCAATAAATACAACCACATGATTAATTAATTGAAAACCAATAATTGGTAAATCAATAAGTTGATTATTAATTGATTAAATTGATAGAATGACATTAATTACTAGCTCAACAAAATTTAATGAATTAATAAACTAATAAACTATGTAAGGCATTGAAGCTAATTAAGAGAAGCTTGACAGAATTAATAAATTTTAAAAGAAAGATTGATGGGGATATTAAGTTCATAACTAAAATTATTAATTAAAATTATCAAAAACAAATCAATTAAAAACTAGATCCTCAAACAATGTCTCTTCCTTGGGCCCTGGATGAGGCATGAGAACACATGCATATGAATCCTTGTGGCTTTGCCATTTACTACTAGGTAATTCAATTAATAAAATTAATCAATTACAGGTAGAATTAATAATCATTGAATTGATATATTCTATTAATCATTAGTTTGTAAAATTAATTAACTGAATAAATAGTAAAGTTTAATAACTAAATGAATGTAATTTAGTTTAAATTAGTGGAGTGTTTATTAGATAAATTAATTTAATCAGTAAAAAACTCAACATATTTAATGATTGATGAAAATTTTTTTAAATTAAAATTAATCAGATAAATTAATAGAAAGTCAATAGAAAAATCCAAAAGCAATGTGACTCTCCTTGGCTCTCTCTTGCTATCTCTTTTTTTTATTTTCTGACTTTTCCTCTCTCTCTCTCTTTTCCCTGTTTTTCTATGTCTGATTCTTCCTCTACTTTTCACTCTCTTTAACTCTGGCTCTATCTCCTCCCTCTCTCTCTCTCTCTCTCTCTCTCTCTCTCTCTCTCTCTCTCT
>JAJPUD010034474.1:0-10816 GCA_023553655.1 Myrmecobius fasciatus
ACTGGCACTGCCCTCTGAGTATGACACCTGGCTGGACTGGCACTGCCTTCTGGGTACTTCACTTGGCTGGGTTGGCATTGCCCTCTGGGTACTTCCCCTGGCTGGGCTGGCATGTGGGGCTGTAGCAGAGAGCCCCAGAGGGCCCAGGCTGCCCAGGCCGCCCAGGAGGGGTCGCTGAGGGGGCCGGGCTGGAGCCCCCTAGTCTTTGGCGTGTGTGGTCTGTGAAAGCCAGCCCGGGACTGGCCCAGGCCCAGGCGGGTGGCGGGCTTTACAGAGAGTTCTTTGGCAATCCCTGGCAACGGGCTGTCAGGGCCGTTTCTGTCCGGGCACCTCTGGGGGCTCTGACCTAACCGCCCAGGATGGAGCCGTTTTCACGGCCGGGGGCGAGGGGGGCCGGGCCGGGGACCTCGGGAAGGGGTCAGTAACACTGGAGGGGGCGGGTCCCGCCGGGGGTCTACCGCCTTAGCGGTTCAGTCTCTGAGCAGCTCCTGGGGGTCCCTGAGGAAGACCACCAGGACGGTGATGTTGTCGCGCGAGCCCCGCTCGCGGGCGGCCGCCACCAGCTCCTCGGCAATCCGCGGGGCGCCGGCCTGGCTCTGCAGCAGCAGGCCCCGCACCAGGCCGGCCACCTCCTCCTGCGGGACCGAGTCGAAGAAGCCGTCGCAGGCCAGGAGGAGGTAGTCCTCCGTGCCCGAGAGCTCGTGGGAGGCCACGTCGGCCTCGCTGGACACGTAGGGCTTCTGGAAGGCGTCCCCTGGAACGAGGAAGCCGGGGGTCACCCAACCTCCCATGGGGGTCACCCAACCCCCCATGGGGGTGCCTGCTCCCCCCACCCCCCATGGAGGTGTTTCCCCCCCCCACCCCTCTCAGAGATACCTCCTCACCCCCTGCCTGCCCACGGACCAATGGGATGCTCAGCCGGGTCCCTCCTGTGGGCCAGCCGTGGGCCAGTTGCTCCCACACAACCATGGGTCCTGACCCACACAAAGCCTAGATGCCCACAAGTGCTCCCACTGTCTCGACACGGAACACTAGCCCCCCAGTTCCCCAAATCAAGGCCCGTGCCACAGCTCCCCTAAGTCTGAGCCCCTCTGACTCTGAAATCTGGGAGCCCCTGGTCAGCCTGCTCGCTCCTAGGGAGCACCCCGACAATGACAGGAGCACCTGTGGGTGACGATGGCACCGGCCTAGGAGAGGGCACATGCAGGCAGGGGCTGAAGAGGGGCCGGGGGCCGACACTCCCCGAGCCTGAAGGAGGGGACGCCTGGGGGGATAGGGCAGAGAGGGCAGCCAAAGGCTGGTCCAGCCCGGACTGGGGCTCAAAGCCCTCCACTGCCTCCCCCAGGGGCTCCCCCACAGCGGGGCTCCCCCACAGCCGGCCCCCAAGGGGGCAAACGGGGGATGGAACGGAAGGCGGCGTCCACCAGGGCTGGGCTCAGAAAAGGCAGAGCTGAGCCTGTCTGGGGAGGGGGAAGGGCAGGGGGCCACACAGGCAGGAGGAGGAGCAGGAGGGCTCCCGGTGCTGTCCCTGCAGGGATTCCAGGGGGCAGAAGGACCACTGTCCAGGGACATCAAACAGGGGTCCCTCCACCCACTAAATCTGTGGCCCCCACTGGGGGGTCGGGCAGCTCTGCCTGGTGATCTCAGGAAGGGGGGAAGGCCCCACTCAGCCACCCCCCCCGGGACCTGCCCGGAACCTCTCCAGGCCTCCAGAGGCTCAGCCAAGACCCAGAGAGAGGCCAGAGGCGGCTGGGGGTCTCCACAGGAGGCTGGTGCTGAACGCTCATCCCCCATCCGCATCAAGGGGGGCCTGCCCCTCCCCCCAAAGGGCTCCTTACCGATTGCCCTGGAAACCGCCAGGGTGCCATTGACCCGCCAGCAGTCCACGTAGGACACGAAGCCGCCCAGAGCCTCTATGCGCTCTTTCTCATCCTAGGAGAGAAGCAGGGTGGCTGGGCCCGGGTCCCAGGGGCTCAGCTCCCAGGGGACAGGGAAGGCTCAGCTTCCTAAGGACCTACTGCGTGCGGAGAGACCCCGCCATCGGGGGCCTGCCAAAACTGGCTTCCTAAAGTGACCCCCACTGCCCTCAGGATGAAATGTTTGGCTTTTCCTTCATTCCTCTTTGTGGTGTGAATTTTCTACGCGGACCTAATGTGCGCCAGAGTTTGGCTCCAAGGCTGACACCGGTCCCCCTCTGTGGCTCACCCACGTGTCATTGGGTGGGGAGGCCTGTTCCTCAGTGTCACCAGTTGTCACACATCCTGAGCCTAACCAGGGCCGGAAGAGATCCCCGACAGCTAAACTGGGCAGAGCGCGCAGCTGAGCCTTCACCGGGGAAGGCCAGGGCACTCGTCATTTTACCCAGGGGTTTCCTCACAACTTGTGAGGCAGAGAGTTCCAGTATGATCGTTCCCATTTTACAGAGGAGCCAACTGAGACCTCTGCCACACCCCTGACGGTCAGGCGCATCATTTCCCCTAGGTCCTTACCTGGCGCTCGGGCTTGTGAGGCTCCATCAGCACCAGGGCTCGCCCCTGCTGCACCAGCAAGACCTGGGAGTCTCCAAGCCAGGCCACGTGGAGGGTGCGGCCCACAAGGAATGCGCAGACCCCAGTGGTTCCGCTGTGCAGCTTCTGTAGGAGCGAGAGAAGGCAGGAGGTCAAGGCCTGGCGCGCCACGGGAGCCGCGATGTCTGTAATGATTCCAGCCAGGTAACGAGGCGGGCCAGGAGGAGCGCCATCTTCTGCACAGCAGTGGCTTTTCTGCCCCTCTTCATGGCACCCCTATCCCTGCCCCTCAGCACCAAGACCATTCACAGAAACAGTGGCAGCCTCTCCCCAAGAGCCTCATCTTCTCCCATCACTCAGCCAACTCCCACCATTGTGTCCTCCTTCACAGTGTAGGAGGAAGTACTCTCCTCCTCCTGCCTTGGCAGACCCGTCCCCCTAGCCGCTGCCTGCACCCTCCTGTGCCC
This sequence comes from Myrmecobius fasciatus, assembly GCA_023553655.1. Classification (NCBI taxonomy): domain Eukaryota; kingdom Metazoa; phylum Chordata; class Mammalia; order Dasyuromorphia; family Myrmecobiidae; genus Myrmecobius; species Myrmecobius fasciatus. The sequence continues at coordinate 2,975 of JAJPUD010034474.1, forward strand.
TCTAACAGACTTCCTCCTCAATCAGCCTTGCCCTCCCCCATCTCCAGTCTTCTTTTTTTCTTCTTTTTCTCCTCTTTCCAGCAGGAGAAAGCCTCTGCTCAGTAACATGGCCCGAGAACCACTACTGTTCCTCCTCCACTCAATGACCCTCCTCAAATGTGGCTCCCAGAAGCAAGCCTGAGGCTCAGGAGGGAGTCTGAGCAGAGATCTTCCCTGTGTCTGGATGACAGGCTTCCATGGGCACAAACTAATGATGCATGGGCCTTCCTGAGAGTCACCAAGTCTTTCAATGATCCCAACCCAGCCCCAATCGGTAATGACCCAAAGTCAGATGTGGACAGTGCGGTTTTAGAGCAATGGGTGGGGAATCCTGAAGGCCTTAGTGCCAACCTCTAACCAGCAGCAGGAGCATGAGTAAGTCACACTTCTCTCTCTGGTCCTGTCTCCTCCCCTGTCAGGTAGCACTAACAGCAGCAGCAATCTAAAGAACCACAGGAGGGGCACCTAGGTGGCACAGTAGATAGAGCACCAGCCCTGAAGTCAGGAAGACCTGAGTTCAAATTTGGTCTCAGACACTTAACATTCCCTAGCTGGGTGACCCTGGGCAAGTCACTTAACCTCAATTGCCTCAGCAAAAAAAAAAAAAGAACCACAGGAGTTCAGAGACAGAGAAACGGAGAGAGAGAGAGACAGAAACAAAGACAGAGAGACCAACAGACAGAGAGACAGACATGGTCAGACCTGCACTTTAGGAAAATCCTTTTGGTGGCTGAATGGAGGATGGATCAGAGTGGGAAGACTGAGGGCAGCAGACCTTCCAGTAGCTACTGCAATAGTCCAGGTGAGAGGTGAGGAGGGTCTGCCCCAGAGGGATGGCAGTGTCAGAGGAGGAAGGGGGCAATCTGTAGAGGTGAAATTGAGGAGACATGTTGCAAAGGTGAAATGGACAAGAGATGCTGCAGGGGGGAAAACCACAAGAAGTTGCAAAGGTGAAATGGACAAGAGATGCTGCAGGGGGAAAACCACAAGAAGTAGCAAAAGTGAAATGGACAAGAGATGCTACAGTGGAGAAAACCACAAGAAGTATCAAAGGTGAAATGGACAAGAGATGCTACAGGGGGGAAAGCCATGAGAAGTTGCAAAGGTGAAATGGACAAGAGATGGGGGGGGGGTAACCACAAGAAGTAGCAAAGGTGAAATGGACAAAATGCTGCAGGGGTGAAATACACAAGAAGTCACAAAGGTGAAATGGACAACACAAGAGATGCTGCAGGTGAAAGCAACAGGCCTTGGAGTGGGGGCTTGAAAGACAGTGAAGTCCAGGGTGTTTCTAGGCTTGAGAGCTTGAGGAACTGGGTGGAAGTGGAAAGAAGAGAGGGGGAAGAGTTTAGGGGGAAAATGGTGATTTTTGCTTTGGTCATGTTGAGATAAGTTGTCTCCTGGACAACCAGTTAGAGATGCAAGATGGGAGATCAGCAGGGAAGTTGGGGTAAAAAAAAAAAAGCAGATTTGAGTCATCAGCATAGATATGGTAATTGAATCCATGGGAGCAGATGAAATCACCCCATGAAGTAATAGAGGGAACAGAGAAGAGAGAACAAGACAGATCTGTGGGGGACACCTACGGAAAGAGGGCGTGACCTAAAAGAAGATCCAGCAAAAGAGGTGAAGGAGCCGAGTCAGAAGAGCAGGGGTCTTGAAAATGAAAATCTAGGGAGGAGAGAGGCTCAAGGAGGAGAGAGTGATGGACAGTGTGGCAGGCTGCAGAGAGGCCAAGGGGATGGAGAAAAGGCCGCTGGCTTTGGCAGCTGAGACAACTGGTTACTCTGGAGAGAAGCAGTTTGGGTGGAATGATGAGGCTTGACCTTATAGGACTGTCATGGGTCATGCCTGTGATTTGGGGGTGTGGGGCATTCCCGGAGGAGGAGATTCCTTTCACCTAGGGCGGTCTGCACCTTCTCTGCCCCTGGAACATCTCAGAACTGCCAAGAGCAGAGAGGCAGTGGCTATTGGGGGTCAGAGTGTCACACGGGCTCTCCAGCACCAAATGAAGGCGCGGACCTCCAGCAAACCTTCCGGAGAGTGCCGGCTCCCTGAAAGCCTGCTTGTCCCCATGATGGGCTGGGCATAAGTGATCCCCTGCTCTCCTTCCTTTGCGGCTACGATGCTATGAAATACTGCAAGGGAGACAAACCAGCCACTTCCTGTCACTGAATCAAAGGGCGTCAGCTCGTCCTCCCCATGCCAGAACGCTATTAGGATGGCTACGAGGAATCAGACCTGTCTCTGGCCTGACGGCTCTCACCTCCCGCCTGGCTCTGCGGAGGAACATCTCGTCGGTCTGCTTAAACGCGTCCCTGAGGGCCTGCACGGGGTCTCTGGTCACCTCCGGATGCCGGGCAATGTTGACATGCAAGTGGACCGCAGCGTAGCTGGCGGCATCCACTCCTCCGTGACCATCAAAGACAGCAAAGTAGGCCCGATCCACCTGATCCTGGGGAAAGAGACCACAGGCAAAGATGTGCTGAGCGACCCCTTCCCAGCCTTGCCCGTCAATGCAGGCAAGCGCTCCTCGCCGGTGGCCACGGGCCGCTGGGCTGCCCGGCACAGAAGGGGGAGTCTGAGGGTCTGTTCACTCACTCTCAGGGCCGCTGCAAGTGCCCTCCTCAAGCCCTCTGCCCTTCCTTGGCAATCCAATTGTTCCACCCTAACCCTACAACGCAGGCCAGCAAAAAGCTGCCTCTGCCATGGGCGGGCCGCCAGGGTCCCGACTTCCTCATCTAAGCGCAAGTCTGGCCCTAAGTTTCCTTCCAGACCTAAAAGCCCACAGCTCTGGGACTGTCAGCAAGAATCAAGCCTTGTCACCGGCTCGTGTACCGAGGAAGGACTCGGAGATCCCGGTGGCCGTGCTTTCCTTCTACCTCCCGGCCCTGGGAGGAACGGGTTTGGGAAAGGCCTCCCTTCCTCAGTGGGCATGCTGGCTACTACTCAGACGTCGGAGACAAGCACTGAATCAGCAAGAACAAAGTACAGGAGGCAGGAGGGCCATGTTCCGGCCCAGAATCCACCCTCACTCCCCCTGCAAGCTGCCTACGGCCAGTATCTCCCCCAGCCTCGTTTTCTCCCTCAGTAAAACGAGTAGGTTGGCCCACACTGAAGGAGAGGGTCCTCTGAGAGCAACAGCCACCATTTCGGGACCTGAGGGCCCTCCTTCCTTCAACGTGCTCTGCTCCGGGTTCCCAGGCCCCTTCTCACGCTGCTATTTTATGGGGAGAGGACGAAGGACGACATTAGAAAGCCAAGCACCCTTTCCAGAGCAGCTGGCAATGCAGAGGACATGGCTTTGGCTCTGGAGTTAAGAAGACTCATCTTCCTGAGTTCCCGAGTTCAAATCTGGCCTCAGTCACTGACTGTGTGAGCCTGGGCAAGTCACTCTATTCTCTCTGCCTCAGTTCCTTCATCCATCAGAGAAGGAAATGGCCAACTGTGCCATGTCTTTGCCAAGAGGACCCCAAATGGGGCCGAAAGAGTCAGCCCGACGGACGTGACCGAATAGCGTTACAAAGCACCCTTTCAGAGTTAAGCAAGACCATCGTGGTCCCCAAAGCATCTGACTTAACAGCATCCCCCCAGCAGTCCCTAATTTCCATCAAGGAATCCTGCAGTCAGTGTAGACTGCCGCTCCCAGGGCGGGACCCTGCTGGCCCTCCCAGACCTGAGGCTCTGGCTTCCTGGGCACCCCCCCATTCTTCACTCCAGTAGCCCCCACAGCTCAGTTTACCCTCTAAAACTTCTCGGTGGGCAGAGCCAGGCTTAACTGTGCAAAGAAATGTCCCCTGCTTCTGCTGACCTCCCCAATCCCCCACCCCCAGGGCTTATAGCTGGGAAGGGAGCCGGACCCAAGATGCTTACGTGGAAACCAAAGAGCTGGTTGAAGGTGGGAAGCAAAACGTGGCGGTCCTCCATCTTGCGGCGGGTGTTTCGGATGGCATGGACGGAGGTCAGCCAGGGCCGAGAAGGGCACGTGGAAGAGGCTGGCATCTCCTTCTGCCACCGGCTGCAAACTTCCCAAAGCTTGCTGAAGAAACATCGCTGCAGGCTCTCTGCATCCAGCACTGGGCAAAGGAGACGAGGGGAAGGTCACGGCCCTGATGCCCGAGTCTGGGTGACGGCACCATGGGCACCGCCCTCAGCTCCCCCTCATGGGTGAGCCGACGAAGGCCCAGAGACAGGCCCCACGGGGAGAAGGCCAGGAGGCGGGAGCCCCAGGCACTGTCCACTCAGTTTGGGAAGCAGGGAAAATCTGCCCTGGGCACAGTCCCATGCCCGTCCACTCAGATCTGCGGCTTCCTTTTCCCTTTCCGTTCAGAGCGGACAGTCTCAAAGGTCTGCTCCGATTTCTAAGTTCTATGGCCCAGATTTTCCTTCCCCCACTTAATCCCACTTCCAGCAAGATTCTGGAGCTGTCCCAAGGAACGTTCTATGCCCAATGTGGGCACAACGTCAAGCTGAGGCTCCCTGAGGGCTCAGTCCTCCCACCCAAGAAGCAGAAAATCTAGTGGGGGAGTCAGGATGTGTACCAGTGGGAGCGGGGGGAGGCACAGCATGACCGGCAGGGAGAGATGCTCTGCGCTGAACCCTAGGAAGCGCCCTAGGGCTCAGAGGTCGGAGGGGACCGGAAGGGGTCCTCCAGTCCGACCCCATCCTCTGACGCACAAGGAAAGGGAGGTCTGTGCCGGGGCAGGGGCCGGATCCACATCAGCAGCTGGGAGAACTCGAGGCTGGGCCAGGCCCGACTTTGGCTCCAAGGCCTATTCCACCCCACCAAGCACGGGAATGACCGTGGAAAGGGAGGGACCTGGGCTGTGGGCACCAAGGGAGGGCAGAGAGGACCAGACTGGAGAGCCGGGCTGGGCAGCGTTCCCACTGCAGCTCCCCCACTCCCGAGCTCATCAGAGCCTCAACAATCCCTCGGGGGGAGGAGGGGAAGGGGTTTACGACAGGTACCACCATGCCCATTTTACAGAGGACAATACTGAGGCTTGCAAGGGGAAGGGATCTGACGCCGGCCCGTGGGAACTCCCACAAGGGACTGCAGCTACACTGCAAGACCCTGGGTCTGTGGTTCTGTGACTCTGCTCTGGGCCCGAGGCACCCGTCTGTTAAAGGCACGGCGGCCGGACGACTTGCCTGGGTGGGCTACTTGGAAGGGTTCTGCCTGCCGGCCCCAGGGAACACTGGCAGTGGGAGCTCTGAGAGCCGGGTCCGGGGCTGCACGGGGAGGAGGACATTTGGCTCTGCGGGCCAAGAAGAAAGCGGAGAACGGCAGCCATGGAGCCTGAGGGGCCATGGGAGAGGGGAGGCCACGAGCCGCCATCTAGAATGAAAATGTCCGGTTCCAGAAAGCCCGGAGAGGCTGGCAGGAGCTGAGGCTGAGGGAAGCGAGCAGAGGCTGGAGATCAGCGGACACGGCAACAGCAAGATTGTACGATGATCAGCAGAGAGAAAAAGCCATCAAGATGAGGGGGCTTCAGCCAGCCCGGGCCAAGGGGCCACGATGGGGCGTCCCTCCTCGGGGCGAGCGTGGGCTTTCCTGGGCAGCCGCAGCTTGGGGTCAGGCTCCCCGAAGCGCCCGGAATGCGTGCTCCAAGTGGGGGCTGGCGGAGCGGGCAGAGCCAGGCAATGGGGAGCATTCCCTTCTCAGCTCTTGCCTGGGCCTGGCCCCCTGCTCCCGGTCATGGCGGTGACTGGGAGGATCCAGAATCAAGCTCTACCTCGGCAGGCTATGAGGGAGGGGGAGTGTCCCTGAATCGTTGAGATGACCCAATCTCCTAATTTACCCATCAGACTTTATCCCGAGGCCCCTCCAGGGGCAGAAGATGCAGGCGGGCCTGATTGCAGGAGAATCCCCACGTTACCGGGCCTGAAGTCCCAGCAGCTCGAGAGACGGCCCCGGTCCAGTCTGTCAGGGCCCTGCCACAGCAGAGCAAGGCCGAAGGAGGACCCGCAGGGGTCAAGGAGAGAGCCCGAGGTCGTCAGAGAGTCTCGAAGGACATGAGAAGCCATCTCAGGGAAGAGTGGTGACCACTGCTCTGCTCACTCGGGGCCAGACAAAAGGAAAAGCTTCCCAACGGTGAGCTGTGCCCAAGTGCAGCCTCCTGCCTGAAGCTCTGGGCAGAGACGACTGCTCATCGGGGCGCCACAGAGGACACAGCCACATGCCAGGGTACTGCAGAGGGCACAGGCAGCCCTTTGTCAGGGCACCACAGAGGGCATAGACACATGTCAGGGTGCCACAGAGGGCACAGGTGGTCACTCATCAGGGCACCACGGAGGGCACAGACACATCAAGATGCCACAGAAGGGGTTCCAGCCTGATCTCTGTCCCATGTCCTCCACTCTTCTCTGTCCTCTTCTTCCCACTGACCCAGCTCCTCTCGCTTGGGCTAGGGCAAAGCTCCTGAGGCATCTCCATCCATCTCACACAGGCTTCCAGTCCTCCTCCTCACATCCAGGTCTGAGCATGTGACTTCCTTATCTAGCCAGCCCAAGGGGTCTCCTCCTGCCTCCAGAATCAAAAGCCAACTTAGCCTTTAAAGCCCTCACCAATCCTCCTTATGGCAGCTAGGTGGTGCAGAGGATAGAGCACCAGCCCTGAAGTCAGGAGGGCCCGAGTTCAAATCTGACCTCAGACACTTAACACTTCCTAGCTCTGTGACCCTGGGCAAGTCACTTAACCCCAGTTGCCTCAGCTAAACAAACGAACAAACAATCCTCCTCAATCCCCTCACGGTCTCTGGGATCTAGCCCCTTGTCCCTGTCCCCTCTGCCCCATCCCCAGTCTCTATTTCAGACTTGTCTTTGGAGCCTCTCCTGACTCCCCCAACTGCAAATGCCCTCCTCCCCAAACTACGCCGGACTCTGTACGCCTGCTTTACGTGCACTTGTGTTTCTTTGAGTCTACACTGCTTATGTCTCCACGGCTACTTTTGTTTTTATAACAATGGAAGCATCTCCCAAGGATGGCATCCAGACCGACCCTGACATGCAGCAGGTGTCTAATAAATGCTTACTAACTAGAGCTTGTAGAATGTGAAGGGAGGAGGAAGAAAGGTCAAGGGGCAGCGGGGAAAGGAACAGAAGCAGCAGAACAAAGACCGTGCTATCCCCCCATGGGGCACGGGGTGGAGAGAACGACGCTCCCTCCTGCCCCCCCCCCCCCTGTTCCTCTTTTCAAAATGAAGAGGCTGGAGTCTAGGACCTCCAAGATCCCCTCCAGTGCAGATACTCTGTTGGATTCTTCCAGTTCTGACCTGGTGGGTTCCAAGGCTCCTACAAGGGAGGTACCTTTCCTATGTTCTAAGCCCCCAGGGCTGCTCAGTTCTCCTCATGGACAATTAGCAGGTGCTGGCTCTTTTCCTCTGATGCATTCATTTACAAAGCAGCCTGGGAGGGGCCCAAGATTGCCCGATAGAGCTCTGAGCATGGCCCCGGGGGCTGCTGGGGGAGGACTGGCCTTTGCCCCCTGGACCTGGAGCACCATCTCCTCCTGGGGACAGCACAGGCTCCAGCCCAGACCAGGAGGTCTGCTCGATCCAGCCCCAGATAACCCTCTCCTGCTGGGGATTCCTGGGTTCCATTCCCAAGGCAGCAACACCCAGGAGGAACCCCCGAAAAGCTTCCTTTTCCGCTCAGACAGGGACACAGAGATCTGGAGGACAGCCGGCTAGAGGACAGAAACTCCCTGAGGGCGGGCAGGGCCAGGCCTGGCTCACAGCAGGTGCTTAATAAAACTACAAGAAGTAGCAAAGGTGAAATGGACAAGAGATGCTGCAGGGGGGG
>JAJPUD010034475.1:0-10815 GCA_023553655.1 Myrmecobius fasciatus
CAATGCAAGCATACATTAATAGAGAGCATGAAAATGGTATATTGTGGTCCATATTTCATATCCCTCTCTCTGAGTATATATGGCTTTCTTTACTGAACAATTGGAACTGGTTTGAAACATTTAATTGTTGAATAGAGACCTGTCAATCAGAATTTATCATCATATAGTCTTGTTGCCATGTATAATGATCTCCTGTTTCTACTTATTTCACTTAGCACCAGCTCATGCAAGTCTCTCCAGGACTCTCTGAAATCATCCTGCTGGTCATTTCTTACAGAACAATAATATTCCATAACATTCATATACCATAATTTATTCAGCCATTCTCCAATTGATGGGCATCCCTTCAGTTTCCAGTTTTTAGCTACTACTAAAAGGGCTGCCAGAAACATTCTTGCACATGTGGGTCCCTTTCCTTCCTTTAAGATCTCTTTAGGATATAAGCCCAATAGAAACACTGCTGGGTCAAAGTATGCACAGTTTGATAACTTTTTGAGCATAGTTCCAAATTGCTCTCCAGAATGGTTGGATCCATTCACAGTTCCACCAACAATTTATCAGTGTCCCAGTTTTCCCACATCCCCTCCAACATTCATCATTTGTTAGGGTCCAGGAATTTGGACACCATGATGGGAAGTTTGTCTTTGAATTGAGGATCAAAGGGTGTGGTGTGCATTTCTAGCGATGAACAAGACTTGAAGGAGATTGCTGATGATGGCTCAAATAAAAAGCTATTCCTAGTGATTTAGAAAAGACTTGCCTGGAGGCATACTCTGTTATCAAGATGAAAACTCCACCTTCTTGCTGAATTCCTCCTTTCAATTACTAAAGGATGTGTGGGCTAGTGAATAAAGGGCATGCCCATAAAGAGGGGGGGGAGGAAGAAGGGAAGGAGGAGGGGTCAGGCAAGGAGGAGGGGCAAGGCAAGGAGGAGGGGGTAAGCTAGGAGGCCAGGCAAAGAAAGGAGAGAAGATATAACAAGGCAGGCTGGCTATAAAGGAGGAGGTGAGTAAAGAACTACTTTATTTCATCCTCCTCTGGCTTGTGACTCTCCTTTGGATGAATACACTGGGCATGTCCGAATGCACACAGGTAGCCTGGGAAGAGGTGAGATCCCACTGCCCTTAGGTATTATACCTAGCAATCATTATCTTTTCCTGTCATTTTAGCCAATCTGACAGGAATGTAGTGGTACCTCAGAGTTGTTTTAATTTGCATTTCTCTGATCAATAGTGATTTGGAGCACCTTTTCATATGACTAGAAATGGTTTTAATTTCATCATCTGAAAATTGTCTGTTCATATCCTCTGACCATTTACCTATTGGAGAGTGGCTTGAATTCTTAAAAATATGAGACAATTCTCTATATATTTTAGAAATGAGGCCTTTATCAGAATCCTTAAATGTAAAGATGATTTCCCAATTTATTGCTTCACTTCTAAACTTGTCTGCATTAGTTTTATTTCTACAAAAACTTTTTAACTTAATATAGTCAAAATTATCTTTCTGTTGTTCAATTAAGAGTTCCAATTCTTCTTTGGACATAAATTTATTCCATCTCCACAGGTCTGAGAGGTAAACTATCCTATGTTCCTCTAACTTGCTTATAATATCACTCTTTATATCTAAATCATGAACCCATTTAGATCTTATCTTGGTATGTGGTGTTAGGTGTGGGTCAAGCCCTCATTTCTTCCACACTAGTTTCCAATTTTCCCAGCAGTTTTTGTCAAATAATGAGTACTTATACCAGAAGCTGGTGTCTTTGGTTTTATCAAACACTAAATTGCTAAAGTTATTGCCTAGTTTGTCCTGTGATTCTATCCTATGCCACTGATTGACTACTCTATTTCTTAGCCAGTATCAAATGGTTTTGATGACTGCTGCTTTATAATATAGTTTTAGATCTGGTACAGCAAGGCCACCTTCATCAGCCTTTTTTTTTCCATTAATTCCCTTGAAATACTTGAACTTTTGTTCTTCCAAATGAATTTTGCTACTTTTTTTTCTAGATCTGTAAAATAATTTCTTGGGAGTTTGATTGGTATGGCACTAAATATTTTGGGTAGTATTGTCATTTTTATTATATTCACTTGGCCTAGCCATGAGCATTTTATGTTTTTCCAATTGACTAGGTCTGATTTTATTTGGGTGGAAAGTGTTTTGTATGTATGTATACTGCTGCAGTTGTGGAAGAAGCCCAGAAAAGCAATTTCCATGAGAATTCTAGTAACATTTAATATAAGTGACTTGACGACACTTGGGAGCATGCACAGATAGTCTATAACTGTTTTTAATTCACTTTCCATATGATGAAGAAGATTATATTTGATTGGCTTTACAGGTGAAACTGGGAGTGCTTTCACAAGGCACTATTTTTCTTGGTTTCACAACTTTTTTTTTTCACTTTGCTGCTTATAGCATTCTGATGAGAAAAGTGAGAAAAATGGTAAATGGATTCCTCACTAACCCAGGCCAACATGTGGTCTGTAAAATGGCTCCAGTTGTCTGCCTTGATATTTATTCTTTTGTTTAGCATGGAGAAGAATAATCTAGATTTTCAAAAGGTCAAGAGAACTTGTCACCCAAAGTCCAAGAGTGGATTCACACCAAATTTTTCAGTGTCAACATTGTGAGACACAGTAAAATAACCACTGATCATTAGGATCTGGCCCATTGGTAATTTGTAGTAAATAACCATTGATCATTAGGATCTGGCCCACTGGTAGTTTGTATAATGGCTCATCCAATAGAAGGTGCATTTGGCAGACTTAATACTATACTATGTACTAAGACTAAACTCACTGTCCCCAGAGACCAAATTTGTTCAGGTTCCCCAGAAAGTATGTGTGCTTTCATGCTTATTATGTTTTTAACAGAAGCTAATTGATGTTTTAAGTTAAATAGAATTGGAGTTCTAGTCACTGACAGCTAACATAAAGGGAAATGAACTGGAGTGGGGCCTCAAGAAAATGACATTAGAGAAAGACTCTTAAATCCCCGGAAATACCTCTGCAACATTGAAGGGGAGATGTTACCAGGCTAGTTCTGAGATTATGAGCCCAATGAATATTCACTTCATTAATAAGCATAACATGATTTTATCAGATATTTTGGTAACATCTTCTGATGTATCAATCTAGTAATCATGTAAAAAAAGAAAATTGCCTTAGTCTGGCACTTGCTTGTTTTAGAATTTTGCTAAAAACTAATGTGAAGGTCATTGGCCTATAGTTATTATAGTTTTTCCTTCTCCATCTACATTTTTGAAAATAGGACATTTGCTCTTTACCAATCTTATATTACTTTCCCTACTTCTACCTACTTCTAGTAGAAGTAATAGTTCTACTTTTAGAACTATTAAAATTCACTGACCTCTGGCTAAGGAAAAAAAAAAAAAACCTCTGTGATGTAGTGTTCCTTTTCCAGTTATATTGTGTGAGCCTTGTGACTTGAACTCATTAAGAGTCACTAGATAATTCTTTTACTGTTTCCCTAATTATTTTGGGCACTGATACGCATGTTAGGAATTTTGTTGCATTTTTTTCACTTTAAAGTTTTAGGTTACTCTTCCTTCTCTCTTGCATAATCCCATCCATTCCAAGTAGTGAAACTAGCTCTTCTTTGATCCTCATTCCTACCCACCCCCAACATAGAATAACAACAACAAAATAAAAGCTTTTCTGTTTGTTTTAGAATGCCTTGGCAGTCTCAGCTCATTTTCAGCATTAGCCCTCTTCATAGTGCTGTGCTTTTATATTCATTCTCTATTATCTTCTTTTGCTTCCATCATCTATATGTGTCTTTTAAAAAAAATTCTAAATTGTTTGGTGACTTCCTTTTAACTCCAAATTGTTCTTGATAAAAAGCTTCTCATTTTCTTCCTCACTGAAAATAGGCTTTTTTGTGTGTCTTCAGAAATTCATTATTTAGTGCTTTGCAACTCTCCTGGGTTCACTTTACATGCAGAATTTTAGTCAATGGGAACTTACATATCTTTCCTCTTAACCTTAGTAATTCTCTTCTAAATCTAGAGTGCATATCAGACTCTTCCATTTTGCCCTCCTCCATTAACGATTTTAAGATGGTATGGTCACTTCCCTAAAATACCTTCATTACTGTTATCCCAGACCAGTTTGATCTTAGTCAGTTTTAGGATGAAGCCCCTCCTACTTCATTTCTTCAACTTGTAAAGGATGAAATAATCATTAATGGCAACAAGAAATTATTTAGATACTCTGCTTGAAGTAGTGTGTGGCAGCAAATGTCCAGATAATTGAATTCTCTTATCACCACTGTAGTGTCACTCTGCTATACTTTTAATCTCTTTCCTGAACACATATAGTTCTTTGTTCTGTTTCAATGTTCTATCAAGGAGTAGGAAGGGGGATAACATTACAATGTAATTGTTATTATAAGCTCTTATGATGTTCCTAGCATTATGATAAGTGCTTCCATGCAAATTTTATCTCATTTAAACCTCACAACTTGTGATACAGGTGCAGCTATTACTCCCACTTTCACAGTTGAGGAAATTGGGGCAGACAGAGGTTGAGGGACTTGGACATGGTCATACAATTAGTACATGTAATTAGTAAGTTCAAATCTAGATTTGAACTCAGATATATTCCAGAGTCCAGATCCAATATTCTATTTACTGTGCCACCTAGCTGTCTATTATATAGTAATAACAATATTGATTTTAATTGTGCCTCCATTTATCTTCACCCAAATGTTCTTCATGAGACATGACTCTCAAATAGATATGAAGATCACTCAATCCTACAACAAGATTCCTATCACATGCTTATTTATGTTAAGTTGTAATGTTATCTATATTTTATTGCATTTTAAAAATTATTTTTACATTATTTATTAATTCTGTTTTAATATGGTTCATGCCACACTGAGTAGTTTCCTGGCCAAGTGTAGCTGTGTATTTGTCACCTCTGCTCTTCACTAAGCATTCCCCTTTAATTTCTGTATTTCTTCCCTAAGCATCTCTTCTTAGTATAAAGTGTTATTTGTTGCATATTTTATCTATTTCATATCTTTAAAGTAAGGCATTTTTAAAAGAATTGTATTCCTCTCTTATCTTTATGTTACATAGGAAAGTTATCTTTTTATAACTTTGGATAGAGAACAAACACAAAGCTAAGAATGAGATGTATGAGATTTCTAAAAAAAAAAAAAAAAAGAACTAGCTTTATTTATATAAAATGTAAAAGCTTTTCCACAAAAAATCAATGCACTTAAAAAGAACATATGTAGATTGTAAAAATATACTTATATTAAGTATCTATGAAAAATATAATAGCTAAAACACTTGGGAATTTGTATAAATATATAAAATTACTAGTCATCACTTTACCCATATCCATAGATAAATTATTTCTGGTAGGGTAGTCATAATACTTATTTCACTTCCTTTGTAGTTAGCAATATCAAAATTTTCCACCCAATCTAGATAATAGTCATTATCTTATACCAGTTTCCAGATGCTTGTCCCTCTTTTCTTAAAGAGTTTCGAACCTGGTTTGCATTTTTTTCCTCTCCAAGTCCTGATCTTATACTATGACTTTCAAATTCAAAGACCATAAACTCTTAATTAATCATCCCCTTTAAATCTTATATTTCTTCACTTCAATTCAGATACATGTAGTCATGGTCACGAAGTGCATCTCACCACTGCACAGCAATGTTCTAGTTCTCTAAAAAATATATCATATTTTATAAGCCTACAACCTTCTAGAATCTTAACTCTCCCTATGCCTCACAATTCCTGGAAAAAAAATCTTTGCTCTCATCAAGACTTCAGTCCTTCCATCCCTTGTTACTCTTTCAAGTCATTATATCTTCTTTGAATTTACTTTCCTCTCCCTCCAGTCTTGACCTTATACGTATCCTATTCAACTCTACTTTGCTTTTCTAATCTTTTGCACTCTTGTCATACAATCCAAACTAGTTTTTGTCTTCTAGATTTTATTCTTCTTTAATGGATTCCATGTCTTCTCACAAAAGCTTTTCCAAGCTTTTCCTTCTCTTCTCAAATCTTCTGCAAATCCAGCTCTCCCTTCTCTCATAGCTGAAGAACTTACCTCCTAATGTACTGAGGACATTAAGGCCATTTATTCTATTTTTCCTCTTTCCCCTAGGAATTCATCTTAAAATCTCTAGATATTATTCCCCATTTCCTCTTCTTTCCCCTAGTCTAACAGTGTTAGTGAGGTGACCCTTCTTGACAAGGGCAAAACCATTACAAGTACACTAGATAGGATCCTCTTTTATCTTCATATTGCAAACTCAAACATCCACACTCCTAAACTTCAGCTCCCAATCATGAAGCTTCAAGACCTAGATGTTGGGGGGCAGAGCCAAGATGGCAGAGTGAAAATGAGACTCTCTGCGTCCTCCTCTGATCTTCTCTCAAACCAACAATAAAATAAGCCTCTGAACTGATCTTCAAGTCAACAAATTCAGAAATATTTGGACCCTGCTCTCTGAAGAACTTCATATTAGGTTTGTCTAACTCGGACAGAGGGATAAACAAGCAGACTCAGGTATAGGCCGGAAGTGACGGTGGGACTCAGATCAGCTCATCATGGCAGAAACTCCAAACTCCAAATTTCAAACACCTGGAGTTTATCTGAGGCACTCGGGACACTCTGCCCTGATTGTGGGCAGGTGTTCTGGCAGACTTGCCTTGTTTAAGGAGTAATCCCGATTTAGTCCTAGCCCCCACCGGCCCAGCACCTTAACTTAATTCGCTGAATTGCCCCAGGGCAAAGATTTTTTTCCGAGCCTTAAAGAGACATCCACACTGTCTAAAAAAAATGAAAAAGCAAAAGAGAGCTCTCACCATAGACAGCTTTTATCAAGAGAAAGAAGTGATGACCCCAGATCCTGAGGTTCCTTTAGACAAAACTCCAAAGGAAGTTTTTAAGGACCATCACTGGTCCCCTTTTCAAAAGTCCTTTCTGGAAGATTGAATAAAGAACCTCATAAGAGAGCTGGAGGATAAATGGGAAAATAAATTGAAATCAGTGCAAGAAGGTTACAATACCTTGCAAGAAGGATGTGATGCCCTGCAAAGCAGATATGAAAAAGACACCAATTTATTGAAAAATAAAATTAGTGAAGTGGAAAAAGAGTGAAATGAACAAAAAAATTCAATTGACCAATTACAAAAGGAGCTTAAAAAGGTAACTGAAGAAAACAACACTTTAAAATAAGAATTGAACAAATGCAAGTGAATGACTCAATAAGACTTCAAGAATCAGTCAAACAAAAACAAAAAAAAATGAAAAATTAGAAGAAAATATGAAATATCTCCAAGGAAAAACAACTGACTTGGAAAATAGATCTAGGAGAGACAATCTAAGGATTATTGGACTTCCTGAAAGCCATGATGAAAAAAATAATCTAAACACTATCTTCCAGGAAATCCTGAAAGAAAACTGCCCTGAGATTGTAGAATCAGAAGGTAAAATCGCCATTGAAAGAATGCACCAATCACCTCCTGAAAGAGACCCCAAAATTAAAACACCAAGGAATATCTTGGCTAAATTTCAGGACTATTGCACCAAGGAAAAGATTTTGCTAGCAGCTAGAAAGAAACAATGCAAATACCGAGGATCAATAATTAGAATCACACAGGATCTGTCAGCCTTCATATTGAAGGATCGAAGGGCCTGGAACCAGATATTCCGAAAGGTAAAGGAACTTGGATTACAGCCAAGAATAACCTATCCAGCTAGAATGAGCATTATCCTCCAGGGAAAAAGATGGTCATTCAATGATATAGGTGAATTTCACCTATTTCTAATGAAAAGGCCAGATCTGAAGAAAAAATTTGACCTCCAAACACAGAACTCAAGAGAAGCATAAAAAGGTAAAAAGGAAAGGAATCTTGAGAACTTTATTTCTACTATGGGGATACTTAAAGTTTGAGGGTATAATTAACTAGATATTACTTTGAAAATATGAAAAAGAAAACTAGAGGGGGAAAGGTTGTCATACTGGAGAAAAGAGGGAAAAAGTGGTAAAATAAGATCTAAAAAAAGGAGGTAAAAATAAAATCTTTTGAAGAGGTAAATAAAACCTAATATAATTGAGAGAAAGAGGGGAGGGAGATGAGCATTGTGTAAATTTTACTCTCATCAGGTTGGGCTCTAAAAGTGTGTATCAGACACTTGATTTCACATAGAAACTTGTCTGTTGCTAGAGGGAAGTGGGAGGGAAAGGAGGAAAAGAAAGGGATAAAATATTAGAAGGGAAAATAGAAGAATCAGGGGAAAGGAGTAAAAAAAGGGGGAGGGGATCTTAAGGGTGGTGGATTGTTTGGGGGAGGGGGTCATCAAAAGCAAAGTACTGAGGAGGGGGGAACAGAGAAATGGGAAAGGAAAGGGAAAAACATAACTTGGGTAAATAAGATGGCAGGAAATAAAGAATTAGTTATTCTAATTGTGAATGTGAATGGGATGAACTCCCCCATAAAGCGGGAGCAGATATCAGATGGAATTAAAAAGCAGAATCCCACAATATGTTGTCTACAAGAAACACATCTAAAACATAGTGACACATATAGGATGAAGGTAAAAGGCTGGAGCAGAACCTATTATGCTTCATGTGAACAAAAAAAAAGCAGGGGTAGCAATCCTTATCTCAGATCAAGTAAAAGTCAAGATAGATCTAATCAAAAGAGATAAGGAAGGAAACTATATTTTATTAAAGGGTACCATAGATAATGTAGCAATATCAATACTAAATGTATATGCACCAAGTGCAATAGCATCCAAATTCCTAGGGGTGAAATTAAGACAGATGCAAGAAGAAATAGACAGCCAAACTATACTACTGGGGGATCTCAACCTTGCTCTCTCAGAAATAGATAGATCAAACCATAAAATAAACAAGAAAGAAACTAGGGAGATAAACCAATTGTTAGAAAAGCTAGGTATGATAGATCTATGGAGAAAGTTGAAAGGAGACAGTAGGGAGTTTACTTTTTTCTCAGCAGTCCATGGAACCTATACAAAAATTGACCATGTGTTAGGGCATAAAAACCTCAAAATCAAATGCAGAAAGGCAGAAATAGTAAATGCATCTTTTTCAGATCATGATACAATAAAAATCACATGCAATATAAGGCCAGGAGAAAATAAACCAAAAGTTAATTGGAAATTAAATAATCTAATCCTGAAGAATGAATGTGTGAAAGAGCAAATCATAGACACAATCAATAATTTCATCCAGGAGAATGACAATAAGGAGACAACACACTAAAATTTGTGGGATACGGCCAAAACGTTTATAAGGGGCAATTTTATATCTCTAGATGCTTACTTGCATAAAATAGGGAAAGAAAAGATCAACGAACTGGGCTTATTATTTAAAAAACTAGAAAAAGAACAAATTAAAAACCCTCAATTAAATACCAAATTGGAAATTCTAAAAATAAAAAGAGAAATTAATAAAATTGAAAATGAGAAAACGATTGAATTAATAAATAAAACTAAGAGTTGGTTCTACGAAAAAATAGATAGCCTTTAGTTAATTTGATAAGAAAAAGGAAAGAGAAAAATCAAATTGTTAGTCTCAAGAATGATAAGGGAGAACTTTCCTGCAATGAAGAGGAAATTAGAGCAATAATTAGGAGTTACTTTGCCCAACTTTATGCCAGTAAGTTTGATAATCTAAATGAAATGGAGGAATATCTACAAAATAGATAAGCCTTTAGTTAATTTGATAAGAAAAAGGAAAGAGAAAAATCAAATTGTTAGTCTCAAGAATGATAAGGGAGAACTTTCCTGCAACGAAGAGGAAATTAGAGCAATAATTAGGAGTTACTTTGCCCAACTTTATGCCAGTAAGTTTGATCATCTACATGAAATGGAGGAATATCTACAAGGATTGCCCAGGTTAACAGAAGAGGATATAAATTATTTAAATAGCCCCATATTAGAAAAAGAAATAGAACAAGCTATTAATCAACTCCCTAAGAAAAAATCTCCAGGGCCAGATGGATTTACATATGAATTCTACCAAACATTCAAAGAACAATTAATTCCAATACTATGCAAATTATTTGAGAAAATAGGGACAGAAGGTATATTGCCAAATTCCTTCTATGAGACAGATATGGTGCTGATAGCTAAACCAGGTAGGGTGAAAACAGAGAAAGAAAACTATAGACCAATTTCCCTAATGAATATTGATGCAAAAATTTTAAATAAGATATTAGCAATGAGATTACAGAAAGTCATCCCCAGGATAGTACACTATGACCTAATAAGATTTATACCAGGGATGCAGGGCTGGTTCAATATTAGGAAAACTATCAGCATAATTAATTATATTAATAACCGAATTAACAAAAACCATATGATTATCTCAATAGATGCAGAAAAAGCCTTTGATAAAATCCAAATTTCCTTTCCAATTAAAAACACTAGACAGTATAGGAATAAATGGGCTTTTCCTTAAAATGATCAGTAGCATCTATTTAAAACCATCAGCAAGCATCATATGTAATGGAGACAAAATAAAACCATTCCCAATAAGATCAGGAGTGAAACAAGGCTGCCCACTGTCACCATTACTATTTAATATTGTCTTAGAAATGTTAGCTTTAGCAATAAGAGAAGAAAAAGAGCTAAAAGGAATCAGAGTAGGCAATGAAGAAACCAAATTATCACTCTTTGCAGATGACATGTTGGTATACTTAGAGAACTCTAGAGACTCAACTAAAAAACTACTAGAAACAATGAACAACTTTAGCAAAGTGGCAGGATTCAAAATAAATCCACATAAATC
>JAJPUD010034477.1:0-10814 GCA_023553655.1 Myrmecobius fasciatus
CAGAGAGGCTTGGAGAGACTTGCATGAACTGATGCTGAGTGAAATGAGCAGAACCAGGAGATCCTTATACACGGCAACAACAGTACTATATGATGATCAATTCTGATGGACATGGCTGTCTTCTGCAATGAAATGTTTCAAACTACCTCCAATTGTTCGCTGAAGAAAGCCATATACACCCAGAGAGAGGGATGTGAAATGTGGACCACAACATAACATTCTCATACTCCTCGATTGATGTTTGCTTACATTGTGTTTCCTTTATCTGATGTATCTTTTGTGTAGATAAGATTTTTCTTTCACAACAATAATAAGTTTGGAAATATGTATACATATATTCGATTTGCCAATATTTTAACATAATTAACATGTAGTGGATATCCTGCCATCTGGGGGAGGGGGAGGGAGTTGGGGGGGAAAATTTGTAACAGAAAGCTATGTAAGGGTTAATGTTGAAGAACTACCCACACATATGTTGTGCAAATAAAAAAAAAAAACATTTGGTATTGGCTAGAAACAGAGTAGTTGATCAGTGGAGTAGGTTAGGTTCACAGGACAGAATAGTCAATCACTATAGTAATCTATTGTTTGACAAACACACCTTTCGTGATAAGAATTCACTATTTGACAACAACTGCTGTGAAAATTGGAAACTTCTATGGAAGAAATTAGGCATTGCCCCACACCTAACATGGTATACCAAGATAAGGTCGAAATGGATTCATGATCTAGACATAAAGAATGATATTATAAACAAATTAGAACATAGAATAGTTTCCCTCTCAGATCTATGGAGGAGGAAGAAGTTTGTGACCAAAGAAGAACTAGAGATCATTATTAATGACAAAATCTAATTTTGATTATATCAAGTTAAAAAGTTTTCATACAAACAAAACTAATGCAGACAAGATTAGAAGGGAAGCATTAAACTGGGAAAATATTTTTACATTCAAAGGTTCTGATAAAGGCCTTATTTCTAAAATATATAGAGAATTGACTCAAATTTATAAGAATTCAAACCATTCTCCAATTGATAAATGGTCAAAAGATATGAGGAGACAATTTTCAGATGAAGAAATTGACACTGTTTCTAGTTATATGAAAAGGTGCTCCAAATCACTATTGATCAGAGAAATGCAAATTAAGACAACTTTGAGATACCACTACACACCTGTCAGATTGGCTAAGATGACAGGAAAAGATAATGACGAATGTTGGAGGGAATGTGGGAAAACTGGGACACTGATACATTGCTGGTGGAACTGTGAATGGATCCAACCATTCTGGAGAGCAATTTGGAATTATGTTCAAAAAGTTATTAAACTGTGCATACCCTTTGACCCAGCAGTGTTTCTATTGGGACTATATCCCAAAGAGATCTTAAAGGAGGGAAAGGGTCCCACATGTGCAAAAATGTTTGTGGCAGCCCTTTTTGTAGTGGCTAGAAACTGAAAACTGAATGGATGTCCATCAATTGGAGAATGGCTGAACAAATTTTGGTCTATGAATGTTATGGAATATTATTGTTCTGTAAGAAACGACCAGCAGGATGATATCAGAGAGGCCTGGAGAGACCTATATGAACTGATGCTAAGTGAAATGAGCAGAACCAGGACATCATTATACACTGCAACAATAAGAGTATATGATGATCAATTCTGATGGACATGGTTCCCTTCAACAATGAGGTGATTCAAACCAATTCCTATTGTTCAATGATGAAGAAAGCCATATACATCCCGAGAGAGGCCAGTGGGAATTGAGTATGAATCACAACATAGCCTTTTAAGGCTTTCTGTTGATTTTTTGTTTATATTTTGGTTTTCCTTCTTAGGTTTTTTTTTCTTTTTCTTCCTAGATACTATTTTTCTTGTGCTGCAAGATAACTGTATAGATATGTATACATATATTGGATTTATATATTTATTTATTTTAACATATTTAACATGTATTAGACTACCTGCCATCTAGGGGAGGGAGTAGGGGAAAGGAAGGAAAAATTTGGAATAGAAAGTTCCACAAAGTTTTGTTTCAATGTAGAGAAATTACTCATATGTTATGTCAATAAAAAGCTTTAATAAAAAAAAATAGGAGAGGTAAGTCAAACATATTTGATCATTTTACAATTTTATTGTTACTATGTATAAGATTCTCTTGGTTCTGCTAATTTTACTTTTTATTTGTTCATATAAACCTTCCCAGGTTTTCCTGAAAGCATTCTGCTTGTCATTTTTTTTATCACAATAGTATTCCATCACAGTCATATATCACAGTTTACCTAGTCATTCCCCAATTGATAGATATCCCCTCAGTTTCTAATTCTTTGCCACCACAGAAAGAGCTGCCATCAATATTTTTGTACAAGCATGTCATTTTCCTTTTTTTTTTTTTATTTCTTTGAGATACAGATCTAGTTGTGTTATTGTTCAGTCAAAGGGTATGAAAAGTCCTGGTTTTGAATAATTACCTTAATATGTCTCTTTATCTGAGCTTATCTATAACTTATCTGTATCTTATCTTTATCAGTATCAATGCCCATGTCTATATTTACATCATCTATATCTATTTATATCTATACATATTTGAGCATGCTTTTATATAATACATGTGTATATAAACACATAATTATATATACATATGTGTGTGTCTATAAACTATTAATATCTATCAATCCCCTCTCCCTGTCTATATCTCATTC
Organism: Myrmecobius fasciatus; assembly: GCA_023553655.1. Lineage (NCBI taxonomy): Eukaryota > Metazoa > Chordata > Mammalia > Dasyuromorphia > Myrmecobiidae > Myrmecobius > Myrmecobius fasciatus. The sequence continues at coordinate 2,699 of JAJPUD010034477.1, forward strand.
TTTTTTTCTCTTTCTCTCATTTTAATAGCTGTTTTCATGTTGTTTTCCCCCATTAAACATAAGTTATTCGAGGACAGGAACTGTTTTGCATTTCTTTGTGTCTCCAGGACTTGGTACAATGAGTGGAATTTAGGTGTTTAGCAGACATTTTTGTTTTCACTTCCTGGATAATAAGCATTTTCTTCTTCATTTGATTTCTTCCTATGTGGATAGTTAGACTGTTTTGATTGATCAAGAACTTAATTTAGAATGCTTTTGAATCCTTCAAGGTTTGACCAAATTAGTAAAATATTATTTATCAAAAAGTAGCATCTGAGCACCTCACCCTCAAATAATAGTAGTAAAACATTTATAAAATATTTTAATATTTACAAAATTCTTTATATATCCTAACTTATTTGATTTGCATAACAACTCTCTGAGATAAGTACTATTATTCTCCCCATTTCACAGATGAGGGAACTAAAAAAGAAGCTAAATGAATTGTCCAGTTTCACATAGCTTTTAAGTATCTGAGGCTGAATTTGAACTAAATCTTCCTGAAGGAAACTTTCTTCCATTTGTATTCTGTACTAAATATCTTCCATGAGGATGCCAAATACTTTTCACAAGCATACAACTGTCTGTTTTATGCCCTGCTTGCTCAGAAGCTTATTTAATAAAATCATTTCTGTGGTTCCTTTTTAAAATAAATCCTGCATGATTTTGAAATATGCATGGATATCTTATTGGAATAGTGGCATCTCATTATCTCAAACTTATTGTTAATTGATCTCTTATACACTGAATTCTCTTCACTGTCAAAATAATTCTCCTAAAATATAGAGTTTCTTGTATCACTCCCGCAGATCTAAATCTTTCAATACCTTTCTTGTGGAATAAAATTCAAACTTTTCACTAAAGTCTTAAAAAACTCTATACAATCTGGCCTTAATTTAAATTTATATTACTCATCCCTTATATAAACCCTCTACTCCAGTTAAACTTGCAACAAAAAAATGTTTTAATTGTAAATATGATTAATCATAATCAGTAATCTTAATCAAATGCTGGAGAGGATAATGAAAAATAGGTACAAAAATAAAGTATTGATGGAGTTGTGAATTGATCCAATCATTCTAGAACTATGCTCAAAGGTTTATAAAATTGTGTTTACCTTTTGATCCAGTAATGCTATTGCTAGTCTATACCCAAAGAAATAAAAAAAAGAATATATATACATACATATATATATATATATATATCGGTGTGAGTGTATATCCATGTGTGTATTCACATAGAGATAAACATATATATGTATATAATATTTATAAAAGCTTTTTACAATAGCAAAGAATTTAGGGGATTCTCAAAACTGAGGAATGACAAAATAAGTTATGGCAAATGATTGCAATGATATACTGTTGAACCATAAGAAATGTTGAGTAAGGTGGTTTCAGAAAACAACCAAAAACATGATAAGACTTATATGAACTGATACAGAGTGAAGTGAGGACAACTGAGAAATCAGTGTGCTTACTAAAAGCAATGTTGTAATGATGATCAACTGTGAAAGACTGGCTATTATGATTAATACAGTGATCCAAGACAATTCCAAAGATTCAATTCTCATGATATAAAATCATGCTGTCTATCTCCAGAAAAAACAAAAAACAAAAAAAATAAAATAAAATATTCAGTGGAAATTGACATATACTTTTTTCAGATTAATATTTTTTTACCTTTTTTGTCTGTCATATGGCTAAATTGGAAATATACTTTTCATGCTTTTACATCTGCAGTTGATATAATTGTTCTTGCCTTCTCAGTGAGTGGGTGAGGGAGTAAAAGGGAGAGACTTTGGAACTCAAAATATAAAAAGAAAAGAATGTTAAAAAGAAATTATAAATTTTCTTCTTCTTTTCTTCTCCTTTTTTTTTTAAAAAAGAAGAGCCAAATCTTTCTTCTCCTTCCTGGAACCACAACAGATCCTGCTGAGGAGATTCTCTCATCCAGTTGAAATAAATACTTAGTTGAAAGTTACCCATTCATAGCATACTCTGTGAGAACCTTCTAAAGGAAGAAAGACCATTATGTTTTTGCAATTTAGGAGTTGTGAAATGCCTTCGCAACATTAGTTTCCTATTTATGTCCCTTTTTAGCATTATACTCTCTGTTCTTTCCCCTCTACATTTTATATATAATTTTGAGAAAGTATGGGGGAAGGCTAAAAATTATTATGTCATCACTACTTTTGCTAAAAGTGGTAGAGTAGAGGCTATCAGAGCAGCAATGTGGGCAGTAGGGCTAGATTGTAGAGAATTTTCAAGACTTACTAAGAAGTTTGAATTTAATTCCACAAGAGAGGTGTTGAAGGATTTATAGCTGAAGTCTATATTATAGGGCAAGAAATTGCTATATTTTAGGAAGATTGTTCTTACAGTGTACAGAACCCAGCGTAGAAGAGCTTAATTAACAACGTTTGAGTAGCAGAACACTGGCATAAAGGGAAAGAGTTATCTCCACACAAAAGGTATACCAGAGAGAAAGAACCCATTTGACATTGATTGGACAGTGAATACTAAAGGTGAAAACTTTTAAAAGGCTAGTTAATCCTCACAGAGAAATAGAAAGCTTGAAAATTAGCATCTTAACTAATTTTGCAAAGAACTTTATAGACCTTAGAGGATTATATTGATGTTTGTGATGATGTTGATGATGATGATAATAGTCTTGCATGTTTCCTAATCATTCCATGATTATTTATAGCTAAGTATTCTATTTCTTTGTGGGACTAAAACTACCTTCTCTATATGTGTTATTGTTTGCATCTGGGTTATCTGTTTATACTTGCCCCCTTGCAGGGGAGAATCTTTAAAGTAGAGTCAAATGTAAAATTGTTCTCAGTGTCGCCAGAGGGAGAACATGAGAAAAGAAAATGGGGAGCCTATTTTCCCAATCAAGAAGTCAATCTCCCTAATGATGAATGTTGGAGGGGATGTGGGAAAGCTGGTATACTGATACATTGTTGGTGGAACTGTGAATGGATCCAGCCATTCTGGAGAGCAATTTGGAACTATGCTCAAAAAATTATCAAACTGTGCATACCCTTTGACCCAGCAGTGTTTCTATTGGGCCTATATCCCAAAGAAATCTTAAAGGAAGGAAAGGGCCCCACATGTGCAAGAATGTTTGTGGCAGCCCTTTTTGTAGTGGCTAGAAACTGGAAACTGAATGGATGCCCATCAATTAGAGAATGGCTGAACAAATTATGGTACATGAATGTTATGGAATATTATTGTTCTATAAGAAATGACCAGAAGGATGATTTCAGAGAGGCCTGGAGAGACTTGCATGGACTGATGCTGAGTGAAATGAGTAGAACCAGGAAATCATTATACACAGCTACAAAAAGAATATATTATGATCAATTCTCATGGGCATGGCTCTCTTCAACAATGAAATGTTTCAAACCACTTCGAATTGTTCACTGAAGAAAGCCATATACACCCAGAGAGAGGGATATTAAATGTGGACCACAACATAACATTTTCATGCTCTCTATTGATGTTTGCTCGCATTGTGTTTCCTTTCTCTGATTTTTTTTCTTGTAGATACAATTTTTCTTGCACAACAGTGATGTGTGGAAATATGTATACCTATATTCGATTTGTCAAGTATTTTAACATAATTAACATGTAGTGGACTTCCTGCCATCTAGGGAAGGGGTGGGGATTAGGGGGGAAAGTTTGTAACAGAAAGCTTTGTAAGGATTGATGTTGAAGAATTACCCATATATATGTTTTGCAAATAAAAATTTTTAATAATAGGAAAGAACCCCCCCAAAAATAAAGAAGTCAATCTCCTTCTGAATTGAGACAGAGGAAGTAACATTGTAGGGGATGGTCTCAGGTTGCCAACCAGCTCCTCTACTTTCAGTTGAGTGGTGCCTAACAAATAATTATGCTGGATATACAAAGTGAATACAGAGTAGATGACAGTGGGTTTTACTGATTGTTGAGACCAATAAAACCTTGTGTAAATGTTATATAAGTTGATCCTTGAAGGGAGCTGGGGTATTTAAGAAGTGAAAAGGGAGAGCAGCTATAAGAAATAGCTTGTGTAAAAGAATAGTGATGTCAGGAAGAATATTATGTACAGGTAATAAAATTATTACATTTTTAATGGAATATAGAATATGGCTTAAAGGTCACAAGTAATTTGAAGTCAGTCTGGAAAGATAGGTTGGACTAAGATTATAAGTGATTTTAAACAGAGGAAGCTCTCTCTCTGTATAATATATGTGTATGTAGATGTATATGTGTGTGGTATATATATATATATATATATATATCATATTGATGCATACATCCATATACATGCATATATAAATACATATAATATTCCTCAAGTGCAAATCTGACCATTATATTTCCCTTCTCAAAAAAAACTTAGTTTCATATAACTTCTTCAATAATATTAAATTTCCTGTTTAATAATGAATAATTATAAGCACACTGATGAAAGCTTGAGAGATATTCCATTAGAAAGTCAACCCTCAGCTCCTCAGTGCTATCCTGTGAAATTTTAAGCACATGTAGTAGCCATGCTCTATAGTTTTAACTAGTCACTGGAATTCACACTAGAGAGTGGGAACAGTAGCTCCAGAAGATGTACTACAGTTGAATTTTAGATGCCCATTAAATATCTGGTGGAATATGTCCAGCAGGCACTTGGAGATATAGGATTGTACTTAAGGTAAGTGATGAGAGTCGGAGATGTGTAGATGCCAAGGTAATACATTTTCTCTACTTCTCTTGAATGTGTCATCATTCTTTTTGTCACTCAATTTTGATATCTTAGTCTCCTTCAGCTTCTACTCCCTTTCTTTTCATTTGGTTGTAATGTATTACTGATTCTTCCTCCATAATATCTCTATTTCTTGAATCCATTCTCTTCTTTACAGTTATATGACCCCCACTGGAGTTTGAGCTATCACCTTTCACCTAGAATAGTTTAAGAACATCTTAATAATGCCCCCTACTTCTACTCTCTTCCTTTTCCAATCCAGTCTTCACTGTCAAATGGATATTTATGAAGATTCCTGTTACTCTCAGCTCAAGAAGCTTCAGTGGCTTCAATGAATAGAGCACTAGATTTGTAGTCAGCAATACCTGAGTTCAAATCTGATCTCAAACACTAGTTATGTGGCCCTGGAAAAGATACTTCACTTTGATTTACCTCAAATTCCTTGTGTATAAAAATAGCATGTAATTTCCAGGATGATTCTTAGGATAAAATGAGATAAAATCTGTAAAACACTTTGCAATCCTTAAAGCTCTATATAAATGCTATTACTATTATTACTGTAATACAAATTCTTCTGTTAGACAATAAAGCCATCCCTCTTGTCTTATTTCTTGTTACTCTCCTTACTTTAAATTCTAGAACAATTTTCCTGCTTGCTATCTTGTGTATACAAGGTCTTCAATTACCCTTTTCTGTGCTTTGCAGAGACAATCTCCATTGCCTCCTCATCTCTGCCTCTTGGATTCCTTCCTCCTGGCTCAGTTCAAGTGCAACCTCTAGCAAGAGCAGCCTATTCTGATCCTGCCAATGGTTCACACTCCCTCTTGCTGAAATTACTTTAAATATATGTGTAACTTGTTGGTTCTGTGTACATGTGGCCCTCTATAAAGTTCTTGAGAGCAGGGTCTGTTCTGGTTTTGTCTTTATATCCCAACATAGTGTCTGGCCCATAATCGTCCCTTAATAAATGCTTATTGAATTGGTTTATGTTGAACTAACTTCAGATTTCTCTATAACAGAGAGAGCAGTATTTGCTCTTAGCTCCCTCTCTGCTGGAACAGGGAGGGTATTCAGGCAAATCTTTGGTAAACATGAGATAATATTTGTTGGCTTAGAAAACCATTCTGTAATCGGGCACCAACATTTATTTTTGGGTATTGAATGTCAAAGTTTTCTCTGCCTGAGTTAACTACAGTGTGTTCATTTGAGATACCTTCTCCTGTAATCAATTTTATCTCATTTGTCATTATAACAACCTATCTGGGTCAAAAGCCTCAGATCTTCCATCCAATATCCCACAATGCTTCAAAAAAATTAATAATAATAACTTACATTTATATTCTCTTTAAAAGTTTACAAAATGCCTTCATCAGAATGGTTCTCTAAGGTGCCACAAGTATGAATAGATTAAATGTATATGTACATTATATACACACATATGTATTTGTATGTATGTATATGTGTGTATGTGTTTGTATATACTCTCTTATTACTAATTTCCTTCTCTGTAGGTTGGGGTCATAAATTCTAAACTTTTATGTAAACAGAATCTTCAATTCACACATCTCATATCTCATCTGGTTGCACAATTTTGAGACTTCTTCATTATGCTCCTCCTTCTCTATGGCCTATACTTTTCAACTTCTTTCATTATATTGTGAGTTCCTTAAGGACAAAGTCTGCCTTTTTTGTATTTATATTCCTAATACTTAATACAATGCCTAGCGCATAGCAGGTGCTTAAAAATGTTTGTTTTCTCACTGATTTCATAAGTAAGGAAATAAGGTTCTAAAAGGTTTGATAGATAAGTTTAAATTATTTTAGATTTAAGAACTAAATTCTTAGAACTCATCAGGTTTCATCCCCCTATTTTGCAGATAAGGAAACTGAGGCTCAAAGATATCCAGTGACTTGCTTAAAGTTATTCAGATAATAAGTGGTAGAGACGAGATTTGAATGCATTTTCTCACACTTCAATTCCAGTTTTCTTTCCTTTGTGACTCTCTCCATTGACTTAATCAAGATTCATTCAGTCCAAGGTTTCTTAACTTTGGATCTGTGTGCCAAGGTACTCTACAGCAGTCTGGTCAATTCAGTGATGACTTGTGAGGAACTAAGCTAAACAAAGGAATTAACTATCACCTGCCTGGAAATAGAGAAATTTTGTCTTCATTTTTTAAACAGTAAAGAAGATGACCATTATGACCTAGAATGAATTAAAGGATGATTTATGTGCACATAAAAGAGGAAATATGCATGCAGAAGAGAGTCAGAATCAATCCATGCCAAACTAATTCCATATCTTATCTTTCAATTCATTTCTATAGGCATATATTTAGCAACTACTATGACTAAAACCAGAATTCTAGTCAGAAGACTAGAATTCTGTTGACTTGGGTCAAGTGGACAACCTTAGTGAGGGTACTTTGCTACTCTTTCAGCATCTGCTCACTCATCTTAGCTGCTAGAAGGCCCAGTGGTTAGAGTACATGTGGGTCCCTTTCCCTCCTCTAAGATCTCTTTGGGATATAAGCCCAATAGAAACACTGCTGGGTCAAAAGGTATGCACAGCTTGAAAACTTTTTGATCATAGCTCCAAATTGCTCTCCAGAATGGTTGGATCCGTTCACAGTTCCACCAACAATGTATTAGTGTCCCAGTTTTCCCACATCCCCTCCAACATTCATTGTTATCTTTTCCTGTCATTTTAGCCAATCTGACAGGTGTGTAGTGGTACCTCAGAGTTGTCTTAATTTGCATTTCTCTGATCAATAGTGATTTGGAGCAACTTTTCATATGACTAGAGATGGTTTTGATTTCATCATCTGAAAATTGTCTGTTCATATCCCTTGACCACTTATCTATTGAAGAGTGGCTTGAATTCTTACACATATGAGACAATTCTCTATATATTTTAGAAATGAGGCCTTTATCAGAACCATTAAATGTAAAGATGATTTCCCAATTTGATGCTTCCCTCCTAATCTGGTCTGAAAATTATCTATCTGGTGTTCAATTAAGAGTTCCAGTTCTTCTTTGGACATAAATTTATTCCATCTCCACAGGTCTGAGAGGTAAACTATACTATGTTCCTCTAATTTGCTTACAATATCACTCTTTATATTTAGATCATGAACCCATTTAGATCTTATCTTGGTATGTGGTGTTAGAGTACTGGATTTAGAGTCAGAAGGTTCAAATCTGTTCTTAGACACTTACTAGCTGGATGATATTGGTCAAGTGACTTTTAGTCCTGTTTGTTTCAGATTTCTCACCCATTAAATGAACTGGAAAAGGAAATGCCAAGAAAACACTAATGGGGTCATGA
>JAJPUD010034479.1:0-10814 GCA_023553655.1 Myrmecobius fasciatus
AAATCTGGTCCAATTCACACCTAATTCAAAAGCCCCACCTCCGACCTATGCAGAAAATGGCCATCCAGCCCACCCTTGCTCTGCAGCACCTACCATCTCCCAAGGCGATCCATTCCACTTTGGGACAGTTCTCATCCTTAGAGAGTCTTTCCTCACATCCACCCCCCCCAAACACCCCCGATCTACTTCTCTGTAACTGCCACCTGTTCCTCCAGATCTAATTTCCCCTCCACATGGTATTTCTTCAAATACTGGAAGATCGCAATCATATCGCCCCAAGGCTTCTCTTCTCCAGGCTAAACTTGGGAGAGGAACACAGAGAGAGAGATAAAGAGGGAGATGAGGAGCCGGAGGGCTGGAGAGGATCACAGAGAGGGTCTTGGAGATTCAAAGGCCTCAGAGGGATGAAGATAAATATGGAGATGTGAAGAAAGGGATGGAGACATACTGAGAGAAATGGACAAAGGAACAGAGAAAGAGAGAGCGAGAGGGAAAGAATGGAGAGAGAGATGGACCGAGATGGGGGAATGGAGATAGAAAGAGAAAGTCAGAGGCAGAATTTAAAAGGAAATTAAAGGTACAAAAAGATGCAGAGATAAAGAAAGCCCAAGCATGGAAAGAGACACAGAATGAGAGAGATGGAAACACAGAGAAATAGAGAGGTAAAGGGAGACATAACAAAAAATGGAGGGATTATAAGAGAGGAGGAGCTGAGAAGATGAGGTGGCAGTCCAAGGGGTGGTGTGGAGACATGGAGACACATGAAAGAAGGAAGAGACACAGAGAAGTATATAGGCCAACCCTGGATGCCGGAGAGACAGAAAGGGGGATGGAGAGACAGAGAGATGGGAACGGGGATGGTGAGAGGAAGGGGAACAAGGAAGTAGGGGATGCAGGGCAGAGAGAGAGCTTGAGGGAAGGAGGGACAGTATCAGAGAGAGATGGAAACAGTGACAGTGAGGGAGGAAGAGGAGGAGGGGGAGGGAAGAGGACAGAGTGTCTCTGTCCCTTTTCCCAATAACCTTGAGTTTGCATCGATATTCCTCCCAGCCTCATCCTCAACGTGGGGCCTTTTGCCAAATCTGTTGTTTCAATTTCCAGGATACAACTTGAGGCCTTTGCTGTTCACTCCCACAGTCCCTCCTAAAATTCAGAGCCTCATCTTTTCCTGAATAAGTTATTGTAGTAACCTCCTAACTGACCTCCCTGACTCCAGACTCCCCATCACTCCTCCACAAGCTTTCTGGCCTCGGCTCCCTCAACCCCACTTCAATCACGGTTCCTCCTCTAGAGGCTGACAAGGTGAACAAAGTGTGAGAAACGCTAGGATTGCCCTGCCATGGCAGGCCCTCCAAAGTCTGCCTTCCCATGTTATCTCACTTTGTTCTTTTTTTGTTCTGTGTTCTAGCCATACTTCCATCCACCGTCCCCTCCCACTTGCCAGGTTTTTCTGATGTTGTTCCATACCTAGTCTTTGAACGGATTCGGCTTCCCTCATCTTTATCTACTGAAGCCTCTTTATTCCTCAAAGGTTCAGCTCCATCCATCAATTGAGAGACATTTATTGCTTCCTCTGTGCCAGGCACTGGGGAAAGAGACAAAAAAATGGAAACATCCTGCCCAAGTGGATCATGGGATGGCGATGAGGAGTTAGGAGAAGAGAACCTGCTGGTTTCTTCCTGGATAGAAAAACACCAATATAATAAATAGCAATATATGCAAACTAAAAAGCATATAGCTTGAGGGGGGGTGGGCAAGGTTCCAAGTTGAACTTTGGAAATTTGGAATTTTGAGAGTTGTGGGGAAGGGAAAAGAACATTCTAGGGATGGGTTACAGCATCTTCTGGAACTTGGGATGTATGGGATGTTTATGAAGGGCCAGCACCTCAGGTGGAAAGGCTGTCCAGCCCTTTTCAGGCTTCTCATCCACCACGGGTGTCCACCCGATTCACCCAACTCCCTGCTGTGGTCCCAAGAAGCCGTAGCATGGGCAGTGGCCACACCTTGGTAAATGTCTCATAGATGGGCTAAGCCAGGTTGAGGGTGACCAATAGGCCGCCAACCCATCAGTGAGTTAGTGGGCTGTCTACCCCAACCCTCATCTTCTCGGGCACATGAGAACATTTTGTTCCAATGGCCGTGAAAGAGACCAAAGCGGGCACTGTGGGGTGGTGCTTAGAAGTTGGGCAACATGGCAACTCCAAAATCCCCCACCGACTCCCCATCACTCCTCCACAATCTTTCTGGCCTCGGCTCCCTCAACCCCACTGGATCTTGGGCCATCCCCAGTCGTTAACTTTGGTCCTGCCATTGGAGTTTGATAGCTGACATCTTTATCTCTTATGAGCAGTGGGAGCAGTGTCCCCCAGAAAATCAGTGGTCCATCTGCAGCAAGAACTAAAGAAAAACGAGACACAGGGAGGAAAAATACAGCTCTTGGGAGCCTCACATCCAGGTGGCCAGTAGATAGAGCACCCTTCTTCTTGCATTCAAATCCAGCCTCGGACACTTATTAGTCGGGTGAACCAATGCAAACCACTTCCTGCTGTCGGTCTCAGTTTATTCATCTGTCAAATAAGCTGGAAAAGGAAAAGTGCTGCAGTATCTTGGCCAAGGGAACCTCAAGTGACAACTTTAAAAGGCAGACATGACTGGGAAAGTACCACAGCATCATGGGGGGGGGGATTCATGCCCCTAAGAATTGCATGTGGTCTCTACAAAGAGATTCTCTCATCTTAGATCTGCCCCACAGGCTCTCTGAGCTTCAACCAACTTTGCCTTGTACCCTAGGCTTTGATGGGCGATAGTTTGTCCCATCTCTTCTTATTCTATTAATTTCTGAGGGTCTCCATCTCAGTATCTCGCTCTCAGGCTCTTGATGTCTTAGAGCCTCTCATCTTACTTCCGATCTCTTACTCGGTCATTTCTTTCTCTGTCTCCCTTGCTGAGGGACAGTTAGAGATTGTCCGGGTTCCTGCCCCATGGGCCCAGACCGATGACTCGCCCAAAGTCACACAGCTGGGAAGGATGGGTTAAGACTTTGGGACTAGGCCTGCAGGCAGTGTTGGTGAGCCAGGTCTGAGGCCTTCCAGTCACCCTCAGCCTGGTTTAGCTTCTTGGGACTATAAAATAACCAGACCAGAAGTAAAAGTGGGGACAAGAATGAGAAGAGCTGGAGAATGTCAGCTGGCAAATGGAGGCCCAGAGATGGGACCTCGAACACAAGCCTATCTGCCTTTTTTTCCCCTTTTCACCATCAGCTGGGAAAGGTGTCTACAAGCCTTTCCCTAAATACCTGGATTTCCCAAAAGATGAATGAAGGGAGCTTGGGATGGCTTGGGGCAGAGGACTCCAAATGGGCTGAACTTAACAATTTCCCCTTTTTTCTTAATATGACCAATACAACTATTGGGCTACCACAGACTGATCGCTTATATCTAGTAACTGAAAAGAATTGTTTGATAAAGGAAAGATTGGATCCCAGGATTTTTTCCTCATTTTTCCTTTTTTATTCAAGCTAAATTGATTTCATTCATGCAAAAGCTTTTAAAGTTCATGTAATCATTTTCTAGGGGTGGGTGTTGAGGGCTATCTTTGCATGTGTTTGGGAAAATACAATATAATAATAATAATTATTATTATTATTTTGCTTTTTGCTGAGGCAATTGGGATTAAGTGACTTGCCCAGGGTCACACAGCTAGGGAATGTTAAGTGTCTGAGACCAGATTTGAACTCAGATCTTCCTGACTTCAGGGCTGGGGCTCTATCCACTACTAGCTGCCCCTACAACTAATTTTTAAAAAAATAAATTTTAAAAAAAGTTCATGTAATCAAAATTAGGCCAGGTAGGAATGCCTAGCCCCAGAGTTCCAAATTTTAATGACGTGAATGTTATTTCATTTTCTCCCCAATCCTTGTTAAATTCAGAACCCAGCCAGAGTGAGTTTTATCTTGCTCTAAGCAGCTAATATAGTAGAGCAAGAAGCTTTCTGATGCAGGCAGGCCAGAGTGACACTAGCAAAACCACAGAACTGGTGACTTAAGTATAGTACCACATGGTAGACAACTCAGATAATATATTCCTTCCCTTGCTGGATAATTAATACAGTGACACACTGCTTTCCTGTGGGCTTAAGGAAGGAACTACAAGTAAATTGAGACATTTGTCATTACTGTAGGGCTCCAGATGATTATAGGGGGGATTCTTACTAAATATACATGCAGCCCAGTGGATCTTCCAATATTCAACATAGTAACCATCAAGAAACACAAGTAAATGCACGGGATATAGTCATTTAGTTTCCAGAGGCAACTAATGATAACAGTTGCCATTCATGTTTGCAAAGTGCTTTACCTTTGCTAACTTACTTGATCCTGGCCACAGTCCTAAGGGAGCTACAGGGCCAAGTAGCTAGAGTCTGAGGCAGGATTTTAACTTGTGTGTCTCTGCCTCCAAGTTTTGCCCTCTATTCACAGGGTCACCCAGCTGCCTAGTAGAACAAGGAACGGCCCCATGTAGTCCTTTCAATCTTGATCTCCATAGTAGCTAAAAACCCAAAGAGTATAAATTGAAAAAAAAAATCTCTTCCATAGACTGCACCTCCAGCTTTGGGCAATTCTGCTCAGTTGAACTCTCATGCCAGTTTTCAAGTATCCAGGCTGGTAACCAAGAAATGAGTGGATTAACAATTAATTTAACTATACTTGGAATAATAGTTTAGGAAATAATAAGGGAAAATAAGTTTAGGAAAAAGAACATGAGTGACAGAAAAAGAACTCAATTAAAGAAATATTTAAATGTCTAAAGACTGGCTGGGTCTAATCAAAAGTCTTGCAATATCCCTGAAGCTGTGATCTAAGGTAGTGGAAATCCCAGGAACTTTGAAATTCAGCAGACGGAAGAGAGCAGCTCAGGGGAAATATCTGAAAAGGGTAACAGAGAGAGCAGCTCTCCAGCTGTTTTAACCCTCTTGAATCTTAATTTTTTTTATTTTATTTTATGTTATTTTATATATTTTTTTTAATTTTACATTTTATATTATTTTATACAGAAACAATTCTCTGGGTATATCACAGAACACCACCATCACCATCACTACAGCATCCCTGCGAGAATGGCAATTCCACCAAGGCAGAGAATTTATATTTTGACTCAGTATCCCCAGTGCTTAGAAAATACTTCATACATGGCAGATGCTCAGTAACTGTGTGTTGAGAACAGCCAAGATGCCCTCAGAGAGCATGATAATAAAGAAGACATATGATGGAGTGAACAAGACCCAGCAAAAGAAGAGTTCCCTGGTAGCTAGGTGGGCCATAGGGAGGGAAACTGACAAGAGAGGGTCTTTGTTGAATTTCTGGCTTTGACAGGATTATCTTGATCCTGTAGTTCTGTACACAATCAGGAGCCCAAACTATAGATTTCAACATCCCTTCCCCCCAAGTTATTACTTTCTGAGGCAAGTATACCTTGCTATGAGTCCTAAAAGGGAAATTTGTTCATTGTGATTTCTGCAAGGGAACTTAGCCCCCTCCCCCTTTTAGTGTCATAATAAAGCTTTTGACCCTTGACTTGAAGATGGCCTGAGCCTGTGGATTCTTTCTGGATGTTGTACCCCATCAAGAGCATTTTTAAAAAATGAGAAGAAAATGAGATCAAGTACCTTTCACAAACATGGAGATGGTGAGTTCTTAAATCAAAGTCATCCCCAAGAACAAAATATCTAAGCTTAATTTTGCTGTTATTTCAATCATGTCTGATTCGTTGTGACCCTGTTTTTTGGTTTTCTTGGAGAGATACTAGATACTAGATACTCTAGATAAAGATACTAGAATGGTTTGTCATTTGCTTCTCCAGTTTATTTTACAAATGAGGAAACTGAGGCAAACTTAAATGACAGCTAATAAGTGTCTAAGGCAGATTTGAACTCAGGTCTTCCTAACTCTAGGACTTGGCATTCCATCCACGGTGCAACCTAGCTAGACTAATTTTGATTATATGAAATTTAAAAGCTTTTATATGAATGAAATAAGTTTAACTTGGATTTAAAAAAAAAAGGAAAATGTAGGGGAAAAGCTTGGTATCCAATATATGTAGGGAATTCATAGATATTCTGTTCCCTACTATGGTCAAAAAGTTATCAAACTGTGCATACCCTTTGACCCAGCAGTGTTTCTATTGGGCCTATTTCCCAAAGAGATCTTAAAGAGGGAAAGGGCCCCACATGTGCCAGAATGTTTGTGGCAGCCCTTTTTGTAGTGGCTAGAAACTGGAAACTGAAGGGATGCCCATCAATTGGAGAGTGGCTGAATAAATTATGGTATATGAATGTTATGGAATATTATTGTTTTGTGAGAAACGACCAAATAAAATAAAATAAATTTTAAAAAGAAACGCCCAGGAGGATGATTTCAGAGAGGCCTGGAGGGACTTACAGGAACTGATGCTGAAGGAAGTGAGCAGAACCAGGAGATCATCATACACGACAACAACAAGACTATATATACAATGATCATTTCTGATGGACATGGCTCTCTTCAACAATGAAGTGACTCAAACCAGTTCCAATTGTTCAGTGATATAGTCATATACATCCAGGAAAAGGCCTGTGGGATCTAAGTGTGGACCACAACATAGCATTTTCATGCTTTCTATTGATGTTTGCTTGCATTTTGTTTTCCTTCTCAGGTTTTTTTTTTTTTTTTTTTTTTTTGTCCTTCTTGATCCAATACAGCAAGATAACTATATAAATATGTCTATCTTTTCTATATTTGATTCATCATATATTTTAACCTAAGTAACATGTATTAGACTATCTGCCATCTAGGGGAGGGGATGGGGGGAAGGACAGAAAAATTTGGAACAGAAAGCTTTGCAAGGGTCATTGTTGAAAAATTACCCATGCATATGTTTTTCAAATAAAAAGCTTTATTTATATATATATATATATATATAATAGACCTACTATTCCCAAATGGGACAGAGGTCAGGGTAGGAACAAGTAATCCTGAAAGCAACAGCAACCAGAGAGCTATTTTGGAGAGGAAATGAAAGCTAACCCAAGGAGGGAAAGGCCCTTTGTTTTAGCTGGCTGGGAGGACAATACCAGAGAGAAGGTAGAGCTGCCTGATTTTCATTGTTTCTGTTTAATCCTCAAAGAACATTGACCCCTAGGCTGGAAACAGGAGAACACAAGACTAACAGAGATTTGCTCCCCAAGATAACAAGATAAGAGTGCTCAATTATATAGCACATTAAGGTGTGCAAGTACTTTAACAAATATTATCTCACTTGATCCTCTCATCAACTCTTATTGTCCCCATTTTGCAGATAAGGAAACTGAAGTAGATAGAGGTTTAGGGAATTTCTGGTTGTGAATTCAGGTCTTCCTGACTCCAGCTGGTGCTCTCTACTACCTAGCTGATCTTGATGAACTCTCCTCACCTTGCCCAGATGGACTATGTCCCTAGGCCCTGAAAGAATTGCCAAATGAATGAAAGAATTGAGCAAATGTCAGTAATATTTAAAAGATAATGGAAAGCAACATTGGAGAAAAACCAAATAGCATTCTGACTGTCAAAAAAAGAAGAGCACCATTTGTAAACTAAAAGTCAGAAAGCTTCGATTCTGGAACAGATCAGTGAAGAAGCTGGCCGTGATCTAGAAAAGGAAGTGATGATTTGAAAGAGCCAATCTGGCTTCAGCAAGTACAGGTTACACTAGACCAATCTCATTTCCTTTTTTGACAAGATTACTAAACTAATTGTTAATGAGTCATTTGTTCTTTGCATCTGACTCTTTGTGATCCCTTCTGGCATTGTTTTGGCAGAAATACTACAGTGGTTTTGTCATTTCCTTCTTCAGCTCATTTTACAGTTGAGGAAACTGAGACAAAGAGGGTGAAGTGACTTGCCCAGGATCACATAGCTATAAGTGTCTGAGGCCAGGTTTGAACTTAGGGAGATGAGTCCTCCTAACTCCAGGCCCAGGACTCTATTGCCCTAACTTAGTACA
Source organism: Myrmecobius fasciatus (assembly GCA_023553655.1). NCBI lineage: Eukaryota > Metazoa > Chordata > Mammalia > Dasyuromorphia > Myrmecobiidae > Myrmecobius > Myrmecobius fasciatus. Next base: position 8,016 of record JAJPUD010034479.1, read on the forward strand.
ATGTTATACACAGAGTTTCCCTGGATTTCTGTGAAGCTTTTGGTGATTTATCTTATATTCTACTTGTGGAGAAGACAGAACAATTTAGATTAGGGGATGGATAATATAATTAGATTGATTCAGATAGTCAGACTCAGAGTAGCTTTTAGTGGGTAAGAAGGTCTCCACTGGAGGGCCCAGGGGAGTTTCACTTGGTTGAATAGTTTAGATTTGAATACAAGCATAAATGGCATAGCAACCACCTTTGTACATGTCAAAGTTATCAAGGAAAACTAACATACTAGGTGACAGAGTCAGGATTTAAAAATACTTTGGTTAAAGTACAGATGAAATCCAATAGGAATCAATGTAAAGTCTTATACCTGAATAGAAAAAAAAATCACCTTTCAGATTGGAAGTTTAGTTAGATAGTAATTGCTCTGAAAAAGATCTGGGGGCTGCAGTGGACCACAAGCATGATTCACATAGCAGTGAGAAGTAGCAGGGGGGAGGGGAGGGAACAATCAAATACCAACTTGGACTGCAATTAGAGAAACAGAGCTTCTAGGAATAAGAAGATGATTAGGGGCAGCTAGGTGTGCAGTGAATAGAGCAGCAGCCCTGAAATCAGGAGGATCTGAGTTCAAATTTGGTCTTTAGCTGTGTGACCCTGGGCAAGTCACTTAACCTCAATTGCTTCAGCAAAAAGCAAAAAAAAAAAAAAAAAAAAGTGATTATTCCAATGTTCTCTGTCTTTGGCAGACCGTATCTGTAAGATGGAGAACTGTATTCAGTTCTGGACACCACAGATTAAGAAGGATATTGATAAGCTGGAAAGTGTTCAGAAAAGGGACACCATTCTATGTTTGGGTATATGTATATGATGGAATATTAATATTCTATAAGAAATGATGAGCAGCAAAAAGTTATCAAACTGTGCATCCCCTTTGACCCAGCAGCGTTTCTATTGGGCTTATATCCCAAAGAGATTTTAGAGGAGGGAAAGGGACTCACATGTGCAAGGATATTTATGGCAGCCTTTTTTGTAGTGGCTAGAAACTGGAAGCTGAATGGATGCCCATCAATTGGAGAGTGGCTGAATAAATTATGGTATATGAATGTTATGGAATATTATTGCTCTGTAAGAAACGACCAGCAGGACGATTTCAGAGAGGCCTGGAGAGACTTACATGAACTGATGCTGAGTGAAATGAGCAGAACCAGGAGATCATCATACACAGCAACAAGAAGATTATATGATGATCAATTCTGATGGACATGGCTCTCTTCAGCAAAGATGTGATTCAAACCAGCTCCTATTGTTCAGCATTGAAGATAGCCATATACATCCAGAGAGAGGCATTTTAATGCTTACTATGAATATTTCCATGCATTTTGTTTTCCTTCTTAGATTTTTTTTTCTTCTCTCTTTCTAGATCTGATGTTTCTTGTGCAGTGAGATAACTGTATAGATATGTATACATATATTGGATTTGTCATATAATTTATCCTATTTAGCATGTATTAGATTACCGGTCATCTAGGGGTGGGGGAAGGGGGGAAGGAGGGGAAAAGCTTGGAACAAAAACAAAGTTTTGCAAAGATCAATGTAGAAAAACCACTCATGTGTTCTGTAAATAAAAAGCTTTTAATAAAAATGTTATTTTTGGAAAAAAAAAAAGAATTAGAGTGGAATCAGTTCAAATGCAAGCTCAGCACTTTCTGGTTATGTGACCCTATGCAAGTCATTTAACCTATCTACCTTAGTTTCCACAACTGTAAAATGGAGATAATAGAGCTTGTTCTCTTAGGGTTGTTGTGAGCATTAAATAATATTTGCAAAGTATGCAGCAGCACAGTGCCTGGCACATAGTAGGTACTTAATACTTGTTCCCTTCCCCCGCCTGGAGCTGCCTTTTTGGGATGAGGATGGTGATAATAATAGCACCTATTTATGTAGCATTTCATAGCTTGCAAAGCACTTCCTGGACATTAATCCTCAGAGCCCTTCTGGGTCTCCCCCAAAAATGGGGTAGAAGGGCTGCACAGGTAGGGGACAGCTCCTGATTTCCATCCGACATGGGGAAGAGTTTAAGATGGAGAAGGCCGATGAACGCATGAAGACTTCACCTTGAGGCAGTAACTCCTCATCCATGGGACTGATGGAGGCCGCAGATCCAAGCCACAAGCACCCTGCCGAAGGAAGGAACATGTTGTTGCGGTCCCTTTCCTCGGGCTTTCTCTGGACAGCTCCCCCCAGCTCCCAAACCAGATGGGGACTTGGGCCCGTGTCCTTGGAAAAGCAGCTTTAGGGACCACCTATGGAGGGACTCAGGAGCACCCAAAGTCAAGTTTCCGGTCTGGGCAACCCCAAGCAGGCCAATTAGCCAGCAGCCTGGGGAAGCAGAGCCCTGGGGATCACCACCAGGCCTTGGTGCTCCCCTCCCAGAAGTCCCAAAGTTCCAAGCCAGATTTTCAGAAGGCAAAAAAACACCAGGAGGGTCTCCTTCTAAGGTGTGCTGAGGTCATCTTTCTGAGGAAGCCACCACATAAGCCCCCTCAGCCACATCAGGGGAGGGGAAATGGTGGCAAATGGAACCCCAGCAGAAACTCTCTGTCCTTTGTCAAAAGGGCCCTGAAAACGTGGCACCCGAAAGGTCCAGCTCTAGGTCTGTCCCAAGGGGAGCTGGGTTGGGTATGAGGAAGGGGACGCTCCCCTGATTATATCTGTTATATATTATTTCTACACGTGGTTCACTCGTGACCAACTCTTCATGACCCTGTTTAGGATTTTCTTGGCAAAGACATTGGAGTAGTCGG
>JAJPUD010034480.1:0-10813 GCA_023553655.1 Myrmecobius fasciatus
TTTTTTTTCAATTCAACAAAAATTTATTAAGCATCTACTGATATTACAAGTGATTCCTTAATTATCATATATGTATGTGTAGATAGATATAAATACAGACATTTTTCCCCTTAATCCTCATCTAACTTGATTCCCTGCAGCATTAGACACTGACCACCCTCTTCTCCTGGACATCTATTCCTCTCTGGGCTTTTGTCACAATATTCTCTTCTGGTGGTGCAGTGGATACAGTGCTGGGTCTGGAGTCAGGGAGACTCAATTATATATCTAGTTTCTGTTACTTATTTGGGCAAATTACCTTACCTTTATCTGCTTCAATTTTTTTATTTTTATTTTTTATTATTTTTTATTTTTTATTTTATTTTATTTATTTTATTTTTTTTTAAATTTTTATTTTATTTGCATAACATATGTGTGGGTAATTCTTCAACAATAACCCTTACATAGCTTTCCGTTACAAATTTTTCCCCCCAACTCCCCACCCCTCCCCTAGATGGCAGGATATCCACTACATGTTAATTATGTTAAAATATTGGCAAATCGAATATATGTATACATATTTCCAAACTTATCATTGGTGTGCAAGAAAAATCTTATCTACACAAACGATATATCAGATAAAGGAAACACAATGTAAGCAAACATCAATCAAGGAGTATGAGAATCCCTCTCTCTGGGTGTATATGGCTTTCTTCAGTGAACAATTGGAGGTGGTTTGAAACATTTCATTGTTGAAGAGAGCCATGTCCATCAGAATTGATCGTCATATAGTACTGTTGTTGCCGTGTATAATGATCTCCTGGTTCTGCTCATTTCACTCAGCATCAGTTCATGTAAGTCTCTCCAGGCCTCTCTGAAATCATCTTGCTGGTCATTTCTTACAGAACAATAATATTCCATAACATTCATATACCATAATTTATTCAGCCATTCTCCAATTGAAGGGCATCTATTCAATTTCCAGTTTCTAGCCACTACAAAAAGGGCTGCCACAAACATTCTTGCACATGTGGGGCCTTTTCCTTCCTTTATGATTTCTTTGGGATATAAGCCCAATAGAAATGCTGCTGGGTCAAAGGGTATGCACAGTTTGATAACTTTTTGAGCATAGCTCCAAATTGTTCTCCAGAATGGCTGTATCCGTTCACAGCTCCACCAACAATGATGCATATATATTTAGTATTGATATTGCTGCATTATCTATGGTACCCTTTAATAAAATATAGTTTCTTTCCTTATCTCTTTTGATTAGATCTATCTTTGCTTTTACTTGATCTGATATCAGGATTGCTTCCCCTGCTTTTTTTTGTTCACCTGAAGCACAATAGGTTCTGCTCCAGCCTTTTACCTTCATCCTGTATATGTTACTATGCTTAGATGTGTTTCTTCTAGACAACATATTGTTGGATTCTGGTTTTTAATCCAGTCTGCTATCCGCTTCCATTTTATGGGAGAGTTCATCCCATTCACATTCACAGTTAGAATAATTAATTCTTTATTTCCTGCCATCTTATTTACCCAAGTCATTTTTCCCTGTCCTTTCCCCTTTATCCCTTCCCCCCTCCTCAGTATTTTGCTTTTGATGACCCCCTCCCCAAACAATCTTCCCCCCTTTGGAGCCCCTCCCTCTTTTTTACTCATTTCCCCTGATTCTTCTATTTTCCCTTCTATTAGTCTATCCCTTTCTTTTCCTCCTTTCCCTCCCACTTCCCTATAAGGAAAGACAAGTTTCTCTGTGAAACCAAATGTGTCTGATATACACTTTTAGAGCCCAATCTGATGAGAGTAAGATTTACACAATGCTCATCTCCCTCCCTTCTTTCACTCAATTATATAAGGTTTTCTTTGCCTCTTTATGAGATTTTACCTTATTTTTACCTCCTTTTTTTTAACCTTATTTTACCATCTTTCCCCTCTTTTCCCCAGTATGATAGCCTTTCCCCCTCTAGTTTTCTTTTTCATATTATCAAAGTAATATCAAATTATACCTCCAATCTTTAAGTATCCCCATAGTAGAAATAAAGTTCTCAAGAGTCCCTTCCTTTTTACCTTTTTATGCTTCTCTTGAGTTCTGTGTTTGGAGGTCAAATTTTTTATTCAGATCTGGTCTTTTCATTAAAAATAGGTGAAATTTACCTATTTCATTAAATTACTATCTTCTTCCCAGGAGGAGAAGGCTCATTCTAGCTGGATAGGTTATTCTTGGCTGTAATTCAAGTTCCTTTACTTTTCGAAACATCTGGTTCCAGGTCCTTCGATCCGTCAATGTGGAGGCTGACAGATCCTGTGTGATTCTAATTATAGATCCTTGGTATTTGAATTGTTTCTTTCTAGCTGCTTGCAATATCTTTTCCTTGGTGCGATAGTCCTGAAATTTAGCCATGATATTCCTTGGGGATTTAATTTTGGGGTCTCTTTCAGGAGGTGATCGGTGAATTCTTTCAATGGTGATTTTGCCTTCTGATTCTACAACGTCAGGACAGTTTTCTTTCAGGATATCCTGGAAGATAGTGTTTAGATTCTTTTTTTTTCATCATGGCTTTCAAGAAATCCAATGATCCTTAGATTGTCTCTCCTAGATCTATTTTCCAAGTCAGTTGTTTTTCCTAGGAGATATTTCATATTTTCTTCTATTTTTTCATTTTTTTGTTTTACTTTGACTGATTCTTGAAGTCTTATTGAGTCATTCACTTGCATTTGTTCAATTTTAATTTTTAATGTATTATTTTCTCCAGTTACCATTTTTAGCTTCTTTTGTAACTGGCCAATTGAATTTTTTTTTGTTCATTGCATTCTTTTTTCCAATTCACCAATTTTGTTTTTCAGTAAATTGGGGTCTTTATCATATCTCTTTTGGAGGGCTTCTTGCACTGATCTCAGTTCATTTCCCCATTTATCATCTAGCTCTCTTTTGAGATTCTTTATGTAGTCTTCCAGGAAGGCCTTGTGAAAGGAGGACCAGGTTATATCTCCCTTGATGGCTTCCTCTGGAGTTGCTTTGTCCATAGGAACCTCAGGATCTGGGGTCTGTTCTTCTTTCTCTTCATAAAATCTGTCTATGGTGAGAGCTCTCTTCTGCTTCTTACTCATTTTTTAGAAAGCTTGGGTTCTGTTTAAAGCCGGTAAGTGCTGGCTGTGGCAGTTTGCCCTGGTGCAATTCTGCTAATTAACTTCCGGTGCTGGGTCGGTCAGGCTAGGACTTTGTATTTGCAGAGGGTTCCAATTTACCCCTTATAAAAGGCAAATCTGCCAAAGCACGTGCCCACAATCAGAGCAAAGTGTCCCAAGTGCCTCAGCTACACTCCCCAGGTGTTTGGAGTTTCTGCCATGCTGAGCTGAGTCCCGCCCAGTTTTCTGCCCTGTCTCCTGGATGCCCAGCAAACTGCTCACCCCCTCCTGCCCGACTGAAACAGACCTACTATGAAGCTCTTCAAAAGTAACTGCAGCAAGCAGTGTTTCATAGTCCAAATATTTCTGGGTTCGTTGACTTAAAGATCAGTTCAAAGGCTTATTTTACTGTTGATTTGAGAGAAGGTCAGAGGAGGACACAGAGAGTCATGTCTTCACTCTGCCATCTTGGCTCCAACCCCCCCCCCCATTTTTCCATTTTTAAAGGAATTCTGAAGGTAGTAGCTATATTTTTATACATTTGAACATGATTGATAACTGAATGTTTTACTATAGACAATATTTCATAAAATCTGTCCTCAATATACAACTTGGAATTATTATATTTACATATCCCAAGTTTTTTATTTGCTATTAAGAATATTAAGGCAAAAATCATTTGTGTAATGTTGAACTTATTGGGGGAAATCTACTCAACATGAGTACTAGTTATAACAAGATGTGATTTTTCATGATGAATCTTTTATTGTTACAAACGTGAAATTATAATCAATACTTGTTATCTAGTATATGTAATCTTTGAGAGCTGAATACACTTGAAAATGAATAATGAGTTTTGCTATTTGAGACTTTATGGAACTGTAACTGATATTATTCTGATTCTGACTCCAATTATGACCATCAAGGAATGCTATTGAGCCAATGAATCAATGATGCCAAAAACCCTATAGGGTTTATATTAGCAAACTGCAGGTGAAGTTCTTGTGGAAAAGACTGGGATAATGATCCTTGTCATGGGCTGTTAGGATTTTCCTGCCTCAGTTTCTCTAATATAATATTTCCTCTTGAAAATATCCCACTTAAGTGACATTTAGTCTGGCTCAATGCAGTTAACTTTTTATATAACTTTTCCCTAGAATTGACATCAAAATAAGGGAACATTTCTCCTTATGTCCCTATTCTTCTTTTATGGCAGATTTCTATAATCATGTCATGTGATCAGCATGAACACAATATTAAATCTTTATCTTATAAGCAAATACTGGAACATATCTGAGTTACTATAATAAGACAGATATAAGATTTGAACTATTTAGTCTAGAATTTTAGTCCTTTCCATATTTCAAAAAAGTAAATATTTAGCCATTCCTGTTTTGTTATTATATATTCCTGTGTAAGTTAAGGTCCTTTGATTTCTTACAACAGTATAGAGATAATTAGGTAAATGATACAAAGATTTGTAAAATCAAGATACAATTTTGTTATTTAGAGAATATCATAACTGTCTCAGTTTTATGTTAAGGAAAGGAATATCAATATAGTTAGTTATCTTAGAAAAATACTTGCTTGTGGACTATTTTAAAAGCCTTAAAGAGACATCCAACTTTGCTAGGGTTATTCACTTGAATATGATTACAACTTGAAAATATTTTATTATAAATAACTTACATAGCCCATCCCATTTTTAGCTGAAAAGAGAATTTCTACAAGTAACCTTATCTGGAGAAGAACTTTCCTGAAATCACACCCAAACCATAGAACTATGTCAGATGTTCCAGAGGAATAGACAGAGATATATCTATGAAATGTACTATCCTATTATTTTTTCCTTCCCCTCCTTACTCATTTTATCCGAGAGGTATACTTATCAAAGAATATTGTCCCCTTTGATTTTCTCTGTGTCATCCATCTTTCCATTTTCCCTTTATATTTTCTCCCCTCATAAGTCTCATAGGTTTCTAACTATGAAATGTTTGTTATATCAATTAGTGATTCATTGAGGAGATCTCATCTCTCAATAGAATCTAATGAGGGAATAAGAAAAATAATTATTAGTAACCAATAACTAGGGAGACCCAGAGTTCTCACCTTCTCCTAAAGTCTAAAATGTTTAGCCTCTTGAAGGATTTTCATAACATATGAAAATCATGTGAAATTAAAATTTAAATTCCATAACAAAGTCTTAGTGGAACATAGTTTATATTTTGTAAACATGTGAAAATGTAAACATTGTTTACATTTTATTTGTGGCTGCTTTCACAACACAGTGAAAGTTGAATAGTTTCAGCAAATCTTATATGGCAGCTCCTATCATTTCACACTGCTATTAGACACACTACAATTACAATGATGCAATTATAACTTGCATTTTTGAGTGTTTTGAGTGCAATGAATATTACCCACCATAAAATTTTATTTTATTTTTACTGCAACTACATATCCACCATATCAGAATAAACAAAGTAAAGGGGAAAAAAAGTTTCTGTTACAATGTTTTGAACTTGGGATTGACTTTGACAATGACTTTAGAAATAAGCCTTTGCTGCAGTTTGATGTTTCTTAATTAATTTAATCTAAAAGAAGGTAAAATGGCACTTTATGTGAAACATATAAATAAAGTCAAGCTGATGATGATTAACATTATTTGAGTCACAAGTAATATTAAGCTAATTTATACTTTCCCTATATTGTCAAAAATGAAACAAAAAGATCTTCATCCCCACAAAAATTTGCAGCATATATATTTTCTGAGCTCAAATCCCAGTTCCAGCAGCACACATGAAAGTCAAATATCAAGAAAATAATGTAATAAGGTTCTATAAATGTCTTCCAAGTGATTAATATATTCTCAATTATAATTGTATGCTCATGGATTGATATCAGTATTATACCAGTACCTATTTGTATGAAAAGACATTTTCAAAGACAAAATATATAAAATCTCATTGCAGATTCAGAGATGAATATTTTCTATTTTGATGTGAGGGAATGTGTAATTTTGAATTTCAATTAAAATAAAATGTTATCACTCCAAAAGAATTTCATTTTTCTCACTTGCAGACCTGTATTACCAAAAATTCTAATAAATGATTATATTTTAAATTTCATCAATAAAACTTATGGAAATTTACTTTCTCTTTCTTTATACATTAGATCCCTGCTTTTGCCTCTTCACCTATAAGATAAAAATATTTACTCTGCAGTCATTTACAGAAAAAATTTTGCCAATCACTTCAAAAGATGTGGGGGGAGGGGGAAGATTTTTTTTAGCAAAATAAGGCACTCATTTATATTCATAACATTAAAAGTTATAGTAATAAAAGGACCTATTCTTAATGTGATCAAAATTATCTATTTAAGATCAGGATCTGGCATTATTTATGAGAATAACTTTGGCAATTTCCCAATAATCTTGCAAGTGAGAATAATCATAAGAAGTAAAAAAGAAAAATGAATGCTATTTGCAAATGACATAATTACTTCAAAAACCTGAGCAAGCCATTGAAAATATAGAGACAATAACTTTAATAAAGTTACAAAATAAAAGATAAGCCACAAAAAGCAACATCCTTTCTGTACATTTTTGGGGGGCTGGGAGGGAACCTAACATGAATAGTTATGATGAGAAATTCCCTTTTCAAAAACCAAATTTATTAACTATTTGGTAAGCTACAAAACACATGTATGTCTTGTATGAATACAACTATAAAACAATTTTATCAAAATAAAAATAAAATGATAAATATGACATTCAGTATTCATGCCTGGGTCAATGACAATGTCACCCAAATTATTCTACAGATTTAGGGTTCCAATCAAAATCAAAGAGAGATATTTTTATAGAATTAAACAAAATAATAAAATTCACTTGAAGGAATAAAAACTCAAGAAAAAATTGTAGAGGAAAAAATTAGATAGACAGTATAACTAAGATTGCAAAATACTACAAAGTCTCAATCAAAACCACTTGATATTAGTCAAAGAATGAAAGAGTTGATTAGTGGAACAAAGTGGATATTTAGAAATAAATAGGCAAGAATCTAGGGAAGTATTTCTTTATTCAACACCTTACAAACAAAGCTCAAAAAGGCTTCTTGGATCACACTGTGTAGAAAATCTCTCCTCTTCTAATTAGAAAGCAAAGGTTGAAGAGCAATATTGTCTGTCCATAAACCCATCTCTGTGACATATGGTAACCACATTTATCTCTGCCATTTATCTCCTCAAAGCATTAACAGCAACTAGGGGGGAAAATTCTTGCCTTTTCCACATTTATATACATGTATTGCTATGTTCTCAGGATCTCTGTAGAAAATGAAAGTAAAAAATATGAAAATATTAAGAAAAAAACTCCAAGTTCTTAATAAAAATTCGGTATTATAGAGTCAGAAGAAAGCATAGCTCCTCTCAATAGAATCTTTCACTTCTGATTTTTCAGGCCTTCTCAGGGACAAAATTACAAAGAATTCCAGTTTAAGCTTGATGTCAAGAAAAGCTCCCTATCAATTTGAGCTGTCCAATGTGAAATAGACTGCCTCAAAAATGGGTTCCCCTTCTTTGAAGATCTTTAAGAAGAGGTTGAATGATTATTTGTGAAATTCTTTGCATTTATTTTTTGGACTTGATAGAATGTCTCTTCTAGCTCTCAAGTTCTGTGATTCCATAATTGTTGACTGTTTTTCCCTAAAAAAAAAAAAAGCCCCTGCAGAGTTTCATCTAACTTAGTAAACACTTATTAAGTGTTTTTTCATTTATTCATTCTTCCTAAAAGACTAAGTCAATCAATTTATTTTTAGGGCAGTCTGAAACACTGAGATAATTAGCAATTTTTTTTTGCTGATGGGAATGTAGTAAAAAGTCCTAAACAAAGGCTTGTGGTCTTTTAAATTCCTTGAAATTAAAAAAGGAGGTTTATCCCACAGAAAGTTTAACAAGTGGATAGGGAGTAGCCTTTAAAGATTCCCAATATGTTACTAGTTTTTATAACCTATTGCTTTTTTATTTTTTTATAATTATTTATTAATACTTTTTATTTGCAAAACATATGCATGGGTAATTCCTAAACATTAACCCTTACAAAGCTTTCTGTTACAAATTTTCCCCCCTACTCCCCACCCTTCCCCTAGATGGCAGGATATCCACTACATGATAATTATGTTAGAATACTTAAGAAATCGAATATATGTATAGTTATTGCATCATTTTTTGTTCAGGAGAAATCGTATCTACAAGAAAGAATAATCCGATAAAGGAAATACAATGCAAGCAAACCTCAATAGAGAACATGAAACTATTATGTTGTGGTCCACATTTTACATCCCTCTCTCTGCGTGTATATGGCTCTCTTCACCGAACAATTGGAACTGGTTTGAAGCATTCATTGCTGAAGAGAGTCATGTCCATTAGAACTGATCCTCATATAGTATTGTTGTTGCCATGAATAATGATCTCCTGGTTCTGCTCACTTCACTGAGCATCAGTTCATGCAAGTCTCTCCAGGCCTCTCTGAAATCATCCTGCAGGTCGTTTCTTACAGAGCAATAATATTCCATAACATTCATATACCATAATTTATTCAGCCACTCTCCAATTGATGGGCATCCATTCAGTTTCCAGTTTCTAGCCACTACAAAAAGAACTGCCACAAACATTCTTGCACATGTGGGGCCTTTTCCTTCTTTTATGATTTCTTTGGGATATAAGCCCAATAGAAACACTGCTGGGTCAAAGGGTATGCATAGTTTGATAACTTTTTGAGCATAGCTCCAAATTGCTCTCCAGAATGGCTGGATCCATTCACAGCTCCACCAACAATGCATCAGTGTCCCAGTCATCCCCTCCAACATTCATCTTTATCTTTTCCTGTCATTTTAGCCAATCTGACAGGTGTGTAGTGGTACCTCAGAGTTGTCTTAATTTGCATTTCTCTGATCAATAGTGATTTGGAGCACCTTTTCATATGATTATAAATAGTTTTAATTTCATCATCTGAAAATTGTCTGTTCATATCCTTTGACCATTTATCAACTGGAGAATGGCTTGAATTCTTATAAATATGAGACATTTCTCTATATATCTTAGAGATGAGACCTTTATCAGAACCCTTAAATGTAAAGACGATTTCCCAATTTGATGCTTCCCTCCTAATCTTGTCTGCATTAGTTTTGTTTGTACAGAAACTTTTTAACTTAATATAATCAAAATTATCTATCTGGTGTTCAATTAAGAGTTCCAGATCTTCTTATATCAAAGAAATCTTAAAGGAAGGAAAGGGACCTACATGTGCAAAAATGTTTATGGCAGCAAGAAATTGGAAACTAAGTGGATGCCCATCAGTTGGAGAATGCTACATAAGTTATGGTATAGAAATGAAATGGAATATTATTGTTCTGTAAGAAATGATCAGCAGGATGATTTTAGAGAGGACTGGAGAGACTTGCATGAACTGATGCTAAGTGAAATGAGCAGAACCAGGAGATCATTGTACACAGCAACAACAAGATGTAATGATCAATTCTGATGAATGTGACTCTTTCTAACAATGAGATGATTGATGCAAGTTCTAATGATCTTGTGATGAACAGATCCATCTGCACCCAGAGAGAGGCCTGTGGGAACTACATGTGCATCACAACAAAACATTTTCACTGTTTTTGTTGTTCGCTTGCACTTTGTTTTCTTACTCATTTATTTTCCTTTTGATCTGATTTTTCTTGTTCAGCAAGAGAATTATATAACTATGTTTACACATATTGGATTTAACATCTATTTTAACATGTATAACATATATTGGATTGCTTGCCATCTAGGGGAGGGGGTGGTAGGAAAAAAGAGAAAATCTGAAACACAAGGCTTTGCAAGGGTCAATGCTAACAAATTATCTGTGCATATGTTTTGAAAATAAAAAGGTTTAAAAATTAAAAAAGAAATATATGAAAATGATTTTTAAAAATTGATAACATCAAAGGTTTTATGGAAAAAGTATAATTTTACTTGTTTTTAGTAATTCCACAGAAAATGGGAGGACATTACAATCACATAAACAAATAAGATGAAAGAAAGGATAAACAAGATTAGACGTATCATATAATTTGTGAATGAAACTAATGTCTCTGAACTCTAAGATCTCCAAGAAACTTTCCTGCCATTAGTTATAAATTATATGCTATTCTTTGATTTAAGGACATTGACTATGAGTTTGAATTTTGCTCTGGAAGGTAATGAAGTGCTATTGATTATTTTAATGTAGAGGAACAGCATTACCAAATCCATGTTTAAGGAAGAATTTGGTCAGAGTGTGAAGGATGTATTAAATATTGGAGATAATAAAATTGGGAAAATCTGTTAGGAAGCTAATGTGTATAAGTGAATGCAATGAGTGTGAGAACTGATTGATGGTTTAGTTTCCACAGAGTTCCAAAATTTAGAAAAATGCAGGGAAATGAAACAAATCACAAAAATGAAATTGACAACTAAGAAATGGAACCTTAAGTCTAGACTGACATGGAACAAGGGAAACAAAACTTAAGGAAGGTAAGCATAAATTATAATAAGAAACACATTATCAGATGTAATCAGGTTGAGGATTCACATTCATGTGGAAAAAATAGGTGAACTCTATCTAATACTTGGCCAATGGGGAATCAAGCAAGGGACTTGTGTTTCAGGGGAAAAGTAAAAGAAA
>JAJPUD010034481.1:0-10813 GCA_023553655.1 Myrmecobius fasciatus
AAAACAAATGCAGACAAGATTAGGAGGGAAGCATCAAATTGGGAAATCATCTTTACATTGAATGGTTCTGATAAAGGCCTCATTTCTAAAATACATAGAGAATTGTCTAATATATATAAGAATTCTAGCCACTCTTCAATAGATAAGTGGTCAAGGGGTATGAACAAACAATTTTCAGATGATGAAATTAAAACCATCTCTAGTCATATGAAAAGTTGCTCCAAATCACTATTGATCAGAGAAATGCAAATTAAGACAACTCTGAGATACCACTATACACCTGTCAGATTGGCTAAAATGACAGGAAAAGATAACGATGAATGTTGGAGGGGATGTGGGAAAACTGGGACACTAATGCATTGTTGGTGGAACTGTGAACGGATTCAACCATTCTGAGAGCAATTTGGAACTATGCCCAAAAAGTTGTCAAATTGTGCATACCCTTTGACCCAGCAGTGTTTCTACTGGGCCTATATCCCAAAGAGATCTTAGAGGAGGGAAAGGGCCCCACATGTGCAAGAATGTTTGTGGCGGCCCTTTTTGTAGTGGCTAGAAACTGGAAACTGAAGGGATGCCCATCAATTGGAGAGTGGCTGAATAAATTATGGTATATGAATGTTATGGAATATTATTGCTCTGTAAGAACCGACCAGCAGGACGATTTCAGAGAGGCCTGGAGAGACTTGCATGAACTGATGCTGAGTGAAACGAGGAGAACCAGGAGATCATCATACACAGCAACAACAGTATTACATGATGATCAATTCTGATGGACATGGCTCACTGCAACAAAGAATTGTCTCAAACCAGTTCCAATTGTTCACTAAAGAAAACCATATACACCCAGAGAGAGGGAAATATGGACCAAAACATAACATTTTCATGATCTCTATTGACATTTCTTTGCATTGTGTTGCCTTTCTCTGTTTCTTTTTTTTTTTCTTGTAGATAGGATTTTTCTTGCATAACTTCTCAAGTATTTCAACATTATTAACATGTAGTGGACTTCCTGCCATCTAGGGGAGGGGAGGGGACTGGGGGTAAAATTTGTAATGGAAAGCTTTGTAAAGATCAATGTTGGGGAACTACCCATACATATGTTATACAAATAAAAAGCTTTAATAAAAAAATAAAATTAAATAAAAAAAATTAAAAAAGATGCTAAGGATGAGTAAAAAGGTAAGGAGAAGTTCCTTCCCTCCAGAACCTGACATTCTTTTGGAACTCATGCATAATTAATTTTATGGTAAGCAAACCAATTAAATCACAACACAACTGAAATCGGTGATATTAAAGGCCAATGGTTTCATACTGTTTCCCCAAATACACTCAAAGGGGTTAATGTCTCATGTGTTAATGGTTTTTATATATACCTATGAAGCTTCAGTGCTTGAGAATCAGAGAAATTCCTGCTCTGTTTAGACCAAGTTTGAATTTCAGAAATTCCCAGAATCCCTTAAGTCAATGACTTTCACCACACCTAGAAAATAAACATTACTTGATACTAATGAATGGTAGTTGTTGTAACTAACATATTTATAACCCTTTATGCTTTGCAAAGCAGTTTTGATTTTTTAAATTTAATTTTCCCCCAAACCCTGTGGAGTTGGTTCTATCTTTATATAGAAATAAGTTAACTGAGATAATTTAATTGACGATGAGGACTAGGGTGCCTGAACAGTCTGGGGCCACATTTAAACTAATATCTTCCTAAGTCACTCCATCCATTATGTCTCCTAGCTGTCCTGTGAGTATTCATGTTCAGCACACTGTGTAACTGTGATTCTTTTATTACCTCTCCTGCCCAACTCCCCTTCCAAATGATCAAAGCTTAAAAAAATCCATTATGCTTAGTTTAAGAAATTTTGCAGGTATTAAAAAAATGTACCACCTGATACTAGTTTTTAGCTAAAAACTCATTAACTTACTATTAGAAAGTTACTAATTTGCTTGGTACTTTTATTACAGAAAGCAAAAATACTACTTTGATGGATAATTAGTTTTTTCTAAGAAAAAAGAAAAGAAAAGAAAAAAAGAAAGGAAAAAAGGAAAGGAAAGAAACCAGCTTTTAAAAAGCATTTTTTTGAATATTTGTATTAAATTAATTTAATGGTTCCTTCAGATCTGGATCCCTATGAAAAATGCTGAGAGAAAGTGGTTTAAGATGGGCATTATGACAGAGGACAGGGTAAAACAAATTGATGGAGAGTAAACATAATTGACTAGCTAACATTTATGCTTAGAAGGTAGGGAGGAGTACAGAAAATTAACAATTTACTCAAAAGGATAGACTTCAAAGATCCTGAGTCCCAAACCCCTAGTATAGAAGACATATCCCATTCATATTTAGCTCCTGTCAGAAATCAGAGTCACAAGTTTCTTCTAGTCCTTGACTGTTCTTGGGGTGTCTTTTACAAGGCTAAAAGACAAAAGGCAGCTACTAGGAGGGCACTGCTAATTCTTTCCCACCCTGCCCTACTTTGGGACATGCAAATCTTTTGGGTTTGCAGAGGTTGTATAAAAATGTTTCAGTATTCATTCAGTGTCATTCTTGTTTCATTCCCCTTAAATTCCTGTATTCTTTCCTTTCTGATGAGCAAGTGACATTACTTTTGGGGGCTTCAGTTTTCCAAAATCTAAAATGAGGAGGTTGAACTAGTTTATCTCTCAATCATAGTGTTCTACACTACAAGTGCTCCAAAAGATCTCAATTTGCCTTTATAAGTAGGCAAAATGAAAGAGGAGCATGACTTTTCTCTTCTTCTTCCAAAAATATAAGAAGGGAAAAAAAAGGAAAAGTAAGAAAAAAAATCTTTCCACTAAGTCAACAATTCAACAAACATTTATTAAGTAATTACTATTTGTAGGGTACTAAATTAAATTCTAGGAATGGAAACAGAAGCAAACAGAAAATCAACAGATATAGAAAGTCCTGCCCTTAAGGATTTTGCATTCTAATAGAGGAAAACTGCACAGAAAGGAATTTAGAATTCATGATGAGTAGAAGGGACAGTATTGCAGAGAAAGAAATTACAAGTAAAGTGACTAGAGAGAAATGAAGAAATTAACATAGCTTGCCTTAGCCCTTACTTAAAATAATTATTCTAGGAGGAACTGTCCAATTAGAACAAGGACCCAGAGTCCTAGAATGATAATAGTAAAAGTGATTTTAAACATTACCTAATCCAATTTCTCATTTCAGAGATGAGAAAATTTAGACCCAATCAAAGGAAAATGATTTAGCTGTATTGTGACAGAAATATCTCTTCTTTAATTTCTTCTGGAATTTCACAGTGCTATATTTACCACAATACAGAAATTATAGAGGTAAAAATCTAGGTTTTATTATGCTTAAGCACAGGTTCAGAAGGTTAAAAAGCAAAAATAAATTTTTTCTTGAAAGTTTCTTTAAAGCTTTTACAGAAAATTAATTGCATCAGAAAGATAGAAAAAATCTTTTAAATATTGTAACATTTTACAGTCTTTTAAGCTATAAAAGTTAAAAAATTGATATGCTACATATTCAATGTCTTAAAAGTTGAACAAACTTAATTAAATTAAACAGAATCATAAAATCATATATTTCCTAAAGAAAGAAATCTAAATGAACAGATTCTATAGGTAAACTAAGTCAGATTATAGAATAAACTTCTTAGGGTTCACAATGGGCTAATTGAAGGGGAAAATATTTACATGACACCAAGATAAGTAAGGAGTTAGCAACTGTTAGGATTCTTCTTCAAATAATTATCACTTTGGGGAGGCCAAACTCCACTCTTGCTTATATCTGAGCAATGTGAAGCAGTCTTCCTTTAATATGATTATTCCATGACTCAAGTTTTAGTCAGATGAGTTTAATATTAACAGTGCAGACTTTCGATTAATCAAAAGATGCAGGAGAAAAGGCCTGTAGCCTGAACTTTTAAAATCAATAAAATTAAATAAAAAAATTAATTCCTTTTTTTCTCATAAAATAGTTATAGCAGTAGGATTAGAATGAGGGCATCCAGATGTTCATCAAAGTGCTTATTCTACTACAATAAAAACTAATTCTTATATCTGGTAACTAATTACTTGAAATTTCTTCTATAGAAAATGAGCTTCTTATTCCACAATCTAAAGTCAATAACAAATTAGTCAATCAACAAGCATATATAAGCACTCACTAATTTCTCATTGTTGCTACTAGCTCTGAGGTTACAAAGAAATATAAACATAATCCTTGCCCTGAAGGAGTTTACATTTTAATGAAGAAATCAACATGGGAATTTATCAGATACATATAATAATAGTAATAACAAAACAAATATAAGTTTTAAAATTTGCAAAATGGTTTACAAATATTATCCTCCTAAAAACTTTGGTGATAGATACTATTATTTTTGTCATTTTACAGATGAGGAAATTGAGGTTGAAGGACATATGTAACTTGCCAAGTCACACCAGCTAATAAGAGTCTGAGACTTCATTTGAATGAGGTATTCCTGATTCTGGGCCCAAGACTTCATTTTACCATCTAGCAGGTCCCAAAAGAAGTTAGAAGGTAAATGAAAATCACTGAAAGAAATAATGCCATTCCCAGAAATTAATTCCCACTAAAATGTAGTCAACTAATCAATAAGTAACTATAAGCAGCTGATACT
The DNA here is from genome assembly GCA_023553655.1 of Myrmecobius fasciatus. Lineage (NCBI taxonomy): Eukaryota > Metazoa > Chordata > Mammalia > Dasyuromorphia > Myrmecobiidae > Myrmecobius > Myrmecobius fasciatus. The sequence continues at coordinate 4,644 of JAJPUD010034481.1, forward strand.
AGCTCCATCTTCTTTAAGAAGGAGAAAGGCAAAAAAGGGGAAACCTCTTTAAGTATCATACAGAATAACCACTTACTTCACAATTTTGCCTACAATTAGTTCTGTTTACCTCTAATGCCAGGAGAATATCCAGAAATGAATGATGAAGTATGCTCCTGGAGAGCTTTCATGTCCCTCAAATATCACCTACTTCATATACTTACTGATGCTGAATATCCCTTTAAAAAAAGATAAAAGTTTTGCATTCCAAAACTCTTGATCAGGCAAGAAATACAAATAATTCACAGAAGGATATTTGAGTTAAACTTACAATAAGTAGTAAAGGACATGATTCCTTCTCAAGAGCATAATTGGGCAGAGAGGAAGAATATAATAGCTGGGGCACTTGAAGGAGGGCACTAGAAACAGAGAAAGAAAAAGCAGAGACAAAACGGGCTGAATTCACACCTCTCCCTGGGGATTACAGGCTAGCAATGAGCATATAAAATATAATTTTTATTTCTATTGTTCAAGTGTATCTGAGCCTTCATGACCCCATATAATGGCTTGCCATTTCCTTCTCCAGTGGATGAAGGCTAACAGGGTTTAGTTTAATGACTTTCCAGGGTCACATAGTTAATAAGTGTCTGAGGATGAAATTGAACTCAGGTTTTCCTGACTGCGGGACTAGCATTCTATCCACCTATCAACCTATTCTATCAGCCACCTAGTTATCTTTTATTATACAATTATAAAATCAGGCACTTGGGCTACCAGAATCCATGTTAATGTTTGGTAGAACTTTCATCATCTGTTTTTCAGTTTCACTAAATGGAGTTTCAATTTTTCTGGTGATCTTATCTAATAGTAATATCATTATTTAAAGGTTCAAATATTTCAGTTATACCCTGAGAAATGTGTAGCAAACTATGGATGCTCTCATAAAAAGTTGATGACCTCTGCTGCTTTCTACTGATAGAACTAAAGTGAATCTGTTTCCTGTAGCATTTCTTTAGCTGCTCTAGCTTTTGATAAAATTACATATATATATATGTATGTATGTATATACACACATATATATATATAAATGTAAAATTTAATATGACTTCCTTTTTTTTCCTCAAGAAATGGTCTGGAATGTATATCATTTTAGAAATTGTTCTCCTTTGCTTAAGACCTACTATGAGATTTGACATTTTTGGTAACTCTCATAAGACTTAATCTTGACAGGTAAAGGAGGCAAGTGAGATATTCTCATTAGAAGGTCTATTCCAGGTCAATTTGACTCTGATCCTTTTAGACCTGCAAAATACTAATTCCCTTTCTCATGCTTTCCCTGAGAGATATTTCAAAATAAGAACTCTGACAGTAGTGACAGAGAATATTTTTTGTAATTTTTATTTTTATATCTTTTGTGACCCATGAATTTGTAGGTTGCTAAGTTTTTCACATAGGCTGAGGTTGATGCTGCTCAGATCCTTCATAGATATAATGCACAAGCATTACCTACAAAAACTTAGCAAGAAGAATAATAAAAAGAAATCAGGTATATATGTGAAATCTTTTTATCTAGATATGAGACACACAGTAATATATACATATATGCAAGTATACACACATATACAAACATATATGTGTGTGTGAATATATAAAACAGAAAGAGAAAAAAGGAAATTCTAAAGTACTGATTGAATAGTACCTCCATTTCCCCTTCAAGTTCCGCAGTATCTTTATCTTTATTGGGGTCTAAAACTGTGTTGGAGATTTTTGAAAAGGAGCAATTGTGTAGGAACACCAATTTTTTGTGGAACATATTTTTGTAGACAATACATGTATGATGTAGTGGATCAAACCAGGAATCCTGAAAGCCAGGGAGATCTGGATTCTAGTCCTCCATTTAGCAAACTGCCTCTATAACCCTGGTTCATATTTAAACTCTCAAGAATTTAGTTACTTCTTTAAGATTATAAAATGGCAGAGGGAATTTCCTTGACTGGAAATTCTCTATATTAATGAAATCTCAGTTTCAAACCCTACCCTGTTTTAGGGGGCATGCTATACAGTGCAACAATTATGATTCTTTAGCTTCTGGAATCTATTCTCACTACTTCATAGTTGGGATGTGGATTTTAAGCAACACTTCATAGATAGTTTACAAGACCTCTTTAATCTTCACAAGTTAAAAATACTAGAATTGCTTTGAATGTAGTTATTTTGCAATGGGCAAATATTGATTTTCCCACTGACACCTTTAATTTCTAATGGACCTTGAAATTAACTTTGTTTTTTAATTTGATTTCATTCAGGGTTTGTATATAAGGGTCATTAATAATATTCAGAGGTCTGTGAGCAAACTATTTCTAGAGCAGGAATCCAGTGTTGGGTTTTTAGAAATTGGATCTTTATCATTTTAAATGAAGAAGATAGATAGATAGATAGATAGATAGATAGATAGATAGATAGATAGAGTGGTATGCTTCTTATATGAACTAGTTATTCTGCTAATTAAGGGCTCTGATAGGTATCAGCAGACTACAACTTATCATTAATGAAGAACTATCAAGAGAAGCAAAATAAAATATCTTGTCAGAGATATGTATGACTGGAAAAAGAGAAGTTTGTCTACTTAGTAGATACCTAGTGAAAGTGGATAACCTGAAGGATCCACTTCCCTGATATACATGTATCCATACACCAGAAAGAAGTGTATAGTGGAAAGAGTGCTGGATTTAGAGTCAGAGAAACTGGATATAAGCTCTTACACTTTTTACCTATTTGGCCTTAAAAAAAGTTTCTTAATCTTTTTTGGGTATTGATTTCCATAAAATGAAGAATTTGGATTTGATACTCTTGGAAATATTTTTCATTTCTAAACCTATGACCCTATAATCCCAAGGTTGTCAGATAGGACCTCTGGTAGGAACAGATCCTACCCTTCCCACTCCCCTATAATCTATCCAAGCTGTTCTGGTTTTCCTTTAAAGTTACTGAGGCATTCCTTGATAAATGGTTGGGTCAGAATGTTCTCACCATTTGACAGTCTGATTACAAAGCAGGCAGGAGGATCTGAAGGAGTTCTCAGCCTTTTGGCTAAATTGACCTATTCAGTTGATTCTCAATATCTATTCTTTTTAAATAATGTTCTATGGCTAAATACATCTTATTTTTTTAAATTACTGAATGACCTACAAGTGTCTTATTTGTTCAAATATCAAATTTAATCTCTAAGGGGACTGTCCAAAGTCCGAGCCAATTCAGAACTAACAAAAACAGAGAATTTACAGGAAAACTTGGACAAGAATGGGCAGATGTGAATGGCTTTCAACCTGCATTTTTGAAGGGGACAATAATCAATACTATCACAGATATATTGAAGCATCAATGTGCCAATATCTTCTCTAAACAACAACTATCCTGGTGGTGGCCTGAATTTTGCCTGCAAGGGTGAAGTTTTTCAATGAATCCCAGGGTGATCATGGCAGTGAAGATGTATGACAACTTGTAGATTGCTTAGAGAATGAGGTATCCTGATTGGTGCAACCACAGTTATTACAGGTAGACACTGAGAGCTATCACACAGACATGCTGCTCAAACATGTCCATTTGGAGACTCATAAAGAATCGAGCTACCAAATACTGGATGCCAGCACCAGGTTCAATGGAAGACAGCATTTCCTTGAAAATAAATAATATGTTTTGGGATGAGAGCTGGTAAACTACAACCAGCAGGGTGCAAAAAATCATTCCCTGTTTTTGTACAACCCAAGGACCAAGGGTGATTTTTTTTCAGCTTTCTCTTCCTATTGAAGATCTTAGGGGAAAGGTACCCTCACATTTTAGAAAATCCATGTCAAGATTTTTGACCACCTTTACCTCATATCAGAAAAGGAATCTGAATTATTGCAATATTAAAAGATAGTTGTTGGGGGGCAGAGCCAAGATGGAGGAGAGCAGACATGACTCTCTGTAACCTCCTCTGACCTTCTCTCAAACCAACAGCAGATTAAGCCTCTAAACTGGTTCTGGAGTCAAAGCTCTCCCAAATATTAGGAGTACAACACATTCCCAGAAGAAGTTACCTTGGAAGAACTCCAGAGCAGGTTTGTTTCCATTGGGCAGGAGGACAGTTTGTCGAGCCCAGACAGCAATGTGGGGAGACCAGGGCAGGAAACCGGGTCAGGACTCAAAGTGTGGCAGTTTCTAAGCACTTGAGAAGTTTCTGGGAGCCTTTTGGGCCACTCTGTCCTGATTGCAAGCAGGTGCTTTGGGAGATCTACCTTTTATAAAAGGTAGATTGTAAACCACTGGGAATTCAGAACCTGGCCCCGATTCCAGCACTGGAAATCAATCAGCAGAACTGCTCTAGGGCAAATTAAGGCAGCTGTCGCTTCTCTGCTTTAAACAGACCTCAACCTTTAAAAAAATGAATAAAAAAACAAAAAAAGAACTCTCACCATAGACAGCTTTTATGGAGAGAAAGAAGGGCAGACCTCAGATCCTGAGGTATCTAAAGGTAAAGCAACTCCACAGGAAGCTGCATGAGCTGGTCCCCATTTCACAAAGCTTTCCTGGAAGACTGAATAAAGAATCTTTAAAAAGAGTTAGAAGAAAAATGGGGAAATGAAATGAGATCAGTGCAAGAAGGATATAATGCCCTACAAAAGAGATATGAAAGACACCAATTCACTGAAAAACAAAATTGTAGAAATGGAAAAAGTATGCAATGAACAAATTGGCCAGTTACAAAAAGAGCTAAAAAATGTAACTGAAGAAAATAATACAATAAAAATTAGAACTGAACAAATGGAAATAAATGAATCAATAAGACTTCAAGAATCAGTCAAACAAAAACAAAAAATGAAAAAATAGAAGAAAATAGGAAAAACAATTGAGCTGCAAAATAGATCTGTGAGAGACAATCTAAGGATTATAGGGCTTCCTGAAAGCCATGATGAAAAAAAGAACCTAGACATCATCTTACAGGAAACCATAAAACTGCCCTGATATTTTAGAATCAGAAGGTAAAATAGCCATTGAAAGAATTCACCGATCACTTCCTGAAAGAGACTCCAAAATTAAATCCCCAAGGAATATCGTGGCTAAATTTCAAGACTATCACACCAAGGAAAAGATATTGCAAGCAGCTAGAAAGAAACAATTCAAATACCGAGGAGCCATAATTAGGATCACCCAGGATCTATCAGCTTCCATCTTAAAGGATCAAAGGGCCTAGAATCAGATACTCCAAAAAGGCAAAGGAACTTGGATTACAGCCAAGAATAAGCTATTCAGTTAGAATGAGCAATATCTTTCAGGGTAGAAGATGGATATTTAATGCATGAACTGATGCTAAGTGAAATGAGCAGAACCAGGAGATCATTACATACGGCAACAACAAGATTACACGATGATCAATTCTGATGGATGTGGTTCTCTTCAACAGCGAGATGTTTCAAAACAGTTCCAATTGTTCAGTGATGAAGAAAGCCCTCTACACTGGGGGAGAGCCCTGTGGGATCTGAGTGTGGACCACAATATAGCTTTTTCACACTTTCTGCTCATGTTTGCTTGCATTTTGTTTTTCATCTCAGTTTTTTTTTTCTTGTAGATCCTATTTTTCTTGTACAGCAAGATAACTGTATAAATATATATTTGATTTGTCATATATTTTAACATGATTAACATGTATTATATTACCTGCCATCTAGGGGAGGAGGTGGGAGGAAGGAAAGAAAAATCTGAAACAGAAGGTTTTGCAAGGGTCATTGTTGAAAAATTACCCATGCATATGTTTTACAAATACAAAGCTTTAATTAAAAAAAAGATAGTTGGGGGCAGAGCCAAGATGGCAGAGTGAAAAGGTGACTTTCTGCCTCTCCTCCGATCTTCTCTCAAATCAACAATAAAATAAGCCTCTGAACTGATTTTCAAGTCAACGAACACAGAAATATTTGGGCACAGCTCTCTGGATAACTTCATATCAGGTTAGTCGGACTCCGACAGAGAGATAAATAGACGACCCCTGTGCAGGCCGGAAGTGAGGGTGGGACTCAGCTCAGCTCATCCTGGAAGAAATTCCAAACTCCAAACTCCAAATTCCAAACACCTGGAGTTTATCTGAGGCACTCGGGACACTCTGCCCTGATTGGGGGCAGGTGTTCTGGCAGACTTGCCTTGTTTAAGGAGTAATT
>JAJPUD010034482.1:0-10813 GCA_023553655.1 Myrmecobius fasciatus
CTAGATGTCTGAAGACGGATCATTTAGGATTTGTTTGATAATCCATATGACATATACATATAGTAATTATTGTTTGTGATAATTTAATTGTTTCATTTTCATGATATTGGTTCCTTTTTAGAAACCTGTTAAATATGTTTATAAATGGTTATTGCATCAAGAAGGGAGAAATAATAATAATGATAATAAGTGTATCTTGGCCTATTCATTCCATAGACATTCTGTAATGAATATTGTTTGTGATAATTTATTGGTTGTCTTATTTTAATCATAATGATATTTTTTGAAGATCTGTTAAACTCTTTGATTAATTGTTATTGAATCAACAAGAGAAATAATAATCATAAAAGCATTTAGGTCTGGTGATTATTGAAATTTACTGTAAGAGTTAGTATCTTTTGGGATTCTAATTTGATATTATTTGATATTATATTATATTATAATATGTTGTGTATATATTGTATTATTATAATATGGTATATTATATTATGTATATCCATAAAGAATATTGCTTTTCATAATTAATGGTTATTTTATTTTAGTAATAATGATTCTTTTTTAAAGACCTGTTAAATGTTTTCATTAAGTGTTACTGCTTCAACACTAGAAATTATAGGAATAACAGTATCTAGGCCTGGTGATTATTGAAACTTGCTGTCAGAAGTAGGATCTTTTAAATTTCTATTTACTATTATTTCATATTATATGGACATAGTATAGAAATTATTGTCTGAGATAATTTAATGGTTGTTTTATTTTACTAATATTGATTCTTTTTTAAAGACCTGTTAAACACTTTCATAACCTGTTATTATATCAACATGAGAAGAGTAATAATTACTGTATCCAGTCCTGGTGATTAATGAACCTAGGTGTCTGAAGAGGGAGCTTTTTGAATTTTAATATGATATTTTTCATAGGATATACACATATTACAATAATTATTGTTTGTGATAATTTAATTGTTTTATTTTGATAACAATATTCCTTTTTAGAAACTTTTTAAAATCTTTTATAAATGGTTATTGCATCAACAAGGGAGAAACAATAATAACTTTATTTTGGCCTACTGATTATTAAAACCCATAATTTCTGGTAGCACGCCTTGAGCTTCTAATCTCATATTATTTTATATTATGTCAATATTATATAATGAATATTGTTTGTGATACTTTATTGATTGTTTTAATAAGAAGGATTTTTTTGAGGACCTGTTAAGCTATTTGAGTAACAGTTATGGCATTAACATGAAAAATAATAAAAGCACCTAGGCCTGATGATTATTGAAACTTTTGAGATTCTAATTCAATATTATTTTATATTATATAAAGATGCTATAAGAAATATTATTTGTCATAATTAATGGTGGTTGTATTTTAATAATAATGATTCTTTTTTGAAGACTTGTTTATGAATCAAAATAAGGGAAAGTAATAATTTTATCTAGACCTGCAGAAGAGTGAAAATAGCTGTCTGAGACAGGACCTTGTGGCTTTCCAATTTCATATTATTCTATATTGTATAACATATTGTCATAAATACTATTTGCAATCTTTTAAGGGTTGTTGTATTTTAATTATTACGATGTCTTTTAAAAGCCTGTAAAATTTTTTGTATTAACAATTATTGCATCAACATGAGAGAAATAATTAAATCTAGCCCTGGTGATTAAGGAAACTTGCTATTTGACACAGGATCTTTTGGGAATTTAATTTGATATTATTTCATGTTAAACACACATACGACAATAATTACTGTGGGTGTGGAAGTGTAAAGGATGTTTTATTTTAATGAAAATCATTCCGTTTTAAAAGACATCTGAAACCATTTCATCAACTGTGATTGCATCAACTTTGAGACAAATAAGAAGTGTATGTAGGCCTACTCATTAATGAAACACTGTCTGAAGTAGGATGTCTTGAGATTCTAATTTGATATTAACTCATATTATACAGACATACTATAATGAACATTATAGTTCTCTTTTTAATGATTCTCTTTTTAATAAAATGATTCTTTTTTAAACATCTGTTAAACTTTTTCATTAACTGTTATTGCATCAACATGATACATAATAGCGATAACAGTACATAAACCCAGATGATTAGTGAACATTGCTGTGAGAGGTAGGATGTTTTGGGCATTGAATTTGATATTATTTCATATAATATAGAAAAAGTATGACTACTATTTCTGATAATTTAATTGTTGTCTTATTTTAATAAGAAGGATTCTTTTTTTTATTAAAGCTTTTTATTTGTGTAACATATGTATGGGTAGTTCCCCAGCACTGATTTTTACAAAGCTTTCCATTACAACTTTTACCCCCAGTCCCCTCCCCTCCACTAGATGGCAGGAAGTCCACTACATGATAATAATGTTGAAATACTTGACAAGTTATGCAAGAAAAATCCTATCTACAAGAAAAAAAAGAAAATCACAGAAAGGCAACACAATGCAGGCAAATATCAATAGAGAGCATGAAAATGTTATGTTGTGGTCCATATTTCACATCCCTCTCTCTGGGTGTATATGGTATTCTTCAGTGAACAATTGGAACTGGTTTGAGAAAATTCTTTGTTGCAGAGAGCCATGTCCATCAGAATTGATCATCATGTAATATTGTTGTTGCTGTGTATAACGATCTCCTCGTTCTGCTCATTTCACTCAGCATCAGTTCATGCAAGTCTCACCAGGCCTCTCTGAAATAGTCCTGCTGGTTGTTTCTCACAAAACAATAATATTCCATAACATTCATATACCATAATTTGTTCAGCCACTCTCCAATTGATGGGCATCCCTTCAGTTTCCAGTTTCTAGACACTACAAAAAGGGCTGCCACAAACATTCTTGCATATGCCCTATCCTTCCTTTATGATGTCTTTGGGATATAAGCCCAATAGAAATGCTGCTGGGTCAAAGGGTATGCACAGTTTGATAACTTTTTGAGCATAGTTCCAAATTGCTCTCCAGAATGGCTGGATCCGTTCACAGTTCCACAAACAATGCATCGGGTCCCAGCCTTCCCACATCCCCTCCATCATTCATCATTATCTTTTCCTGTCATTTTAGCCAATCTGACAGATGTGTAGTGGTACCTCAGAGTTGTCTTTATTTCCATTTCTCTGATCAGTAGTGATTTGGAGCACCATTTCATATGACTACAAATAGTTTTAATTTCATCATCTTAAAATTGTCTCTTCATATCCTTTGACCATTTATAGATTGGAGAATGGCTTGAATTCTTATAAATATGAGACAATTTTCTATATATTTTAGAAATGAGGCCTTTATCAGAACCCTTAAATGTAAAGATGATTTCCCAATGTATTGCTTCCCTCCTAATCTTAACTGCATTGGTTTTCTTTGTACAAAAACCTTTTAACTTAATATAGTCCAAATTATCTATCTGGTGTTCAATTAAGAGTTCCAGTTCTTCTTTGGACATAAATTTATTCCATCTCCACAGGTGTGAGAGGTAAACTGTACTATGTCCCTCTTATTTACTTATAATATCACTCTTTATATCCAGATCATGAACCCATTTTCATCTTATCTTGGTATGTGGTGTTAGGTATGGGTCAAGCCCTAATTTCTTCCACACTAGTTGCCAATTTTCCCAGCAGTTTTTGTCAAATAATGAGTACTTATCCCAGAAGCTGGGGTCTTTGGGTTTATCAAACACTAAATTGCTATAGTTATTGCCTAGTTTGTCCTGTGATTCTATCCTACTCCATTGATGGACTACTCTATTTCTTAGCCAATTCCAAATGGTTTTGATGACTGCTGGTTTATAAATATAGTTTTGGATCTGGTATAGCAAGGCCACCTTCATCTGTATTTTTTTCATTAATTCCCTTGATACGCTTGACCTTTTGTTCTTCCAAATAAACTTTGCTATTTTTTTTACGCCTGTAAAATAATTTCTTGGAAGTTTGATTGGTATGGCACTAAATAAGTAGATTAGTTTGGGTAATATTGTCATTTTATTATATCCTCTCGGCCTGCCCATGAGCATTTAATGTTTTTCCAATTGACTAGGTCTAATTTTATTTGTGTGGCAAGTGTTTTGTAGTTTAGTTGGTAGAATTTCTGACTTTTCCTTGGCAGACAGATTCCCAAATATTTTATACTATCATCCGTTATATGGAATGGAATTTCTTTTTGTATCTCTTGCTGCTGAACTTTGTTGGTAATATAAAAAGATGCTGATGATTTGTGTGGATTTATTTTGCATCTTGCAACTTTGCTAAAGTTGTGAATTGTTTCTAGTAGTTTTTTTAGTTGAGTCTCTAGGGTTCTCTAAGTATACCATCATGTCATCTGCAAAGAGTGATAATTTGGTTTCCTCATTACCTACTCTAATTCCTTTAATCTCTTTTTCTTCTCTTACTGCCAAAGCTAACATTTCTAACACAATATTAAATAATAATGGTGACAGTGGGCAGCCTTGTTTCGCTCCTGATCTTATTGGGAATGGTTCTACTTTGACTCCATCACTTATGATGCTTGCTGATGGCTTTAAGTAGATACTACTAATCATTTTAAGGAAAAGCCCATTTATTAGTATACTCTCCAGTATTTTGAATAGGAATGGGTGTTGGATTTTATCAAAACCTTTTTCTGCATCTATTGAAATAATCATATGTTTTTTCTTAATTTGACTATTAATACAATTGATTATGCTGATAGTTTTCCTAATATTGAACCAGCCCTGAATTCCTGGTATAAATCCTACTTGGTCATAGTGTATTATCTTGGGGATGAGTTTTTGGAATCTCATAGCTAATATCGTATTTAAAATTTTTGCATCAATATTCATTAGGGAAATTGGTCGATAGTTTTCTTTCTCTGTTTTCTCCCTACCTGGTTTAGCTATCAGCACCATATCTGTATCGTAGAAGGAATTTGGTAGTACACCTTCTTTCCCTATTTTTTCAAATAGTTTATATAGTATTGGAATTAATTGTTCTTTGAATGTTTGGATTTATACCAGGGATGCAGGGCTGGTTCAATATTAGGAAAACTATCAGCATAATTCATTATATTAATAACCAAACTAAGAAAAACCATATGATTATCTCAATAGATGCAGAAAAAGCATTTGATAAAATCCAACACCCTTTCCTATCAAAAACACTAGAGAGTATAGGAATAAATGGGCTTTTTCTTAAAATGATCAGTAGCATCTATTTAAAACCATCAGCAAGCTATGAATCAGGACTGGTGGGACTTATGTCTCAAAGCACGCAGTCCAAGACAGAGACTTTAGGACCGACAGCAGTGTCAGCCGACTGAATGCAACGTATTCAGCGACCCCATCAAGGGACTTCAAACATTATACAGGGTTCCATAGCTCAAGGAGACAAAGAAATCATGGGAACAGATGAACACATCTAGTGTCAAAGGAAACCATGAATTCTGTTTTGGCAGGTAAGGAGTAGGATGCCAGAACTGGGAGAAGACAGAAAGTCTGGGTCACACAGATAAGGGGGAAGTCAAGGCTGGCCACCTGGAGGTTTCCTAACTCCTTTGGAATGTGAGTCTATTTTTTTGTTTGTCTCTGTCTGTTGCTCTCTGTCTGTCTATCTCTGTTTCTCTTTCTCTCTTTTCTCTGTCTCTCTCATTTCTCTGTGTTTGTCTCTTTCTGTGTCAATGTCTTTCTCTTAGTCCCTGTCTCTCTTTCTCTGCGTTACTTCTCTATTTGCTTCTCTTTCTCTCTCTCTGTCTCTTTTTCTCTCTGTGTATCTGTCTATCTTTTGTCTGTTGGTCTATGTGTATGTCTGTATATCTTCTTTATGTGTGTGTATGTATCTTTCTCTCTGTGTACTGTCTCTCTGTCTCTTTCTCTCTGTTTTTGTCTGCATTTGTCTCTGTATCTCTCTGCCTCCGTCCCTCTATGTCTTCTGTTTCAGTCTCTTTGTCTCTATGTCTTTCTCTCTGTATGTCTGTCAGTTTCTCTTTCGGGTTCTCTCCCTGTCTTCCTCTATCTCTATGTTTGTCTCTGTGTGTGTCTCTCTCTGTCTCTGAATATCTATCTCGATCTCTGTCTCTCTTTCCTCTCTATTTTTCTCTCTCCTCTCTTTGTCTCTGTCTCTCTCCTCTCTCTGTGAGGCAGCAGGATCTCATGGACACAACCTACCCTTGGACTCAGGAAGACTTGGGTTTCAATTCATCCTCAGACTTTTCCCAGCTTCATTATCTCAGGGAAATCTCTACATTTCCCTTGGTCTCTGTCCATTGAAGGATTTGGACTCATGGCCTCTAGTGTTTCCTGTAGGGCTAATTCTGTTGCTAGCAGACCCATTGAGTCACAATGAAGACCCTAAGGGATGACTGGGAGAGAGGAAGAACAAAAGGTCAAGAGTTTCAAGGGAATAATGGGAAAAAAAGGCTGATGAAGGTGGTCTTGCTGTACCAGATCTAAAACTATATTTATAAAGCAGCAGTCATCAAAAACATTTGGTACTCGCTAAGAAATAGAGTAGTCCATCAGTGGCATAGGATAGAATCACAGGACAAACTAGGCAATAACTATAGCAATTTAGTCTTTGATAAACCCAAAGACCCCAGCTTCTGGGTTAAGTACTCACTATTTGACAAAAACTGCTGGGAAAATTGGCAACTAGTGTGGAAGAAATTAGGGCTTGACCCATACCTAACACCACATACCAAGATAAGATCTAAATGGGTTCATGATCTGGATATAAAGAGTGATATTATAAGTAAATTAGAGGGACATAGTATAGTTTACCTCTCAGATCTGTGCAGACGGGGTAAATTTATGTCCAAAGAAGATTTAGAACTCTTAAATGAACACCAGATAGATAATTTTGACTATATTAAGTTAAAAGGCTTTTGTACAAATAAAACCAATGCAGTTAAGATTAGGAGGGAAGCAATACATTGGGAAATCATCTTTACATTTAAGGATTCTGATAAAGTTCTCATTTCTAAAACATATAGAGAATTGTCTCATATTTATAAGAATTCAAGCCACTCTCAAATACATAAATGGTCAAAGGATATGAACAGACAATTTTCAGATGATGAAATTAAAACCATTTCCAGTCATATGAAAAGGTGCTCCAAATCACTACTGATCAGAGAAATGTAAATGAAGACAACTCTGAGGTACCACTACACATATGTCAGATTGGCTAAAATGATAGGAAAAGATAATGATGAATTTTGGAGGGGTTGTGGGAAAACTGGGACACTCATACATTGCTGGTGGAATTGTGAATGGATTAAACCATTTTGGAGAACAATCTGGAACTATGGTCAAAAAGTTAGCAAACTGTGCATACCCTTTGACCCAGCGGTGTTTCTACTGGGCCTATATCCCAAAGAGATCTTAGAGGTGGGAAAGGGCCCCACATGTGCAAGAAAGTTTGTGGCAGCCCTTTTTGTAGTGGCTAGAAACTGGAAATTGAAAGGATACCCATCATTTGGAGAGTGGCTAAATAAGTTATGGTATATGAATGTCATGGAATATTATTGTTTTCCCTGTTTTTTTAATTTAAACCTTTTTATTTACAGAACATATGAGTGATTTTTCTGCATTGACCTTTGCAAAACTTTTTTTTTGTTCCAAGCTTTTCCCCTCCTTTCCCCCACCTCCACCCCTAGATGACAGTTAATCTAATACATGATAAATATGTTAAATTATATGAAAAATCCAATATATGTTTCCATATGTATAGTTATCTTACTGCACAAGAAACATCAGATCTAGAAAGAAAGAAAAAAACAACAACAACAACAACAACCTAAGAAGGAAAACAAAATGCAAGGAAATATTCATAGAAAGCGTTAAAATGCTGTGTTGGGGTCCACACTCAGTTCCCCCAGGCTTCTCTCTAGATGCATATAACTTTCTTCACTGCTGAACAATAAGGACTTTTTTGAATCACATCATTGTTGAAGAGAACCATGTGCATGAGAATTGATCATTGTATAGTGTTGTTGCCATGTATAATGATCTCCTGGTTCTGCTCCTTTCACTCAGCATCAGTCCATGTAGGTCTCTCTGGGCCTCTCTGAAATCATCTTCTTGGTCCTTTCTTACAGAACAATAATATTCCATAATATTCGTATACCATAATTTGTTCAGCCATTCTCCAATTGAGGGGCATCCATTCAGTTTCCAGTTTCTAGCCACTACAAAAAGGGCTGCCACAAACATTTTTGCACAGGTGGGTCCCTTTCCTTCCTTTATGATTTCTTTGGGATATGAGCCCAAGAGAAACACTGCGGGCAAAGGGTATGCATAGTTTGATAAATTTTTGAGCAGTGTAGTGGTACCTCAGACTTGTCTTAATTTGCATTTCTGTCATCAGTAGTGATCTGGAGCACTTTTTCATATGACTAGAAATGGTTTTAATTTCGTCATCTGAAAACTGTTCATATCAGGAATGATGGATCTTTGAAAAAAAAAGTGAAAGGAAACAGAATGCAATTTACTTTTTTCTCAGCATTCCATTGAACATATACAAAAATTGACCATGTGTTAGGGCATAAAAATGTCAAAATCAAATGCAGAAAAACATAAATATTAAATCTACTTTTTTCAGACCATGATGCAAGAAAAATTACATGCAATGTAAGGCCAGGATAAAATAAAAAGAAATTTAATTGGAAATTAAATAATCTAAACTTAAAGAATGAATGGTTGAACGAGCAAACCTCAGACACCATCAACAATTTCATGCAGGAGAATGACAGTAATGAGACAACATACCAAAATTTGTGAGATACAGCTAAAGCGGTTTTAAGGGGTAATTTTATATCTCTAGATGCTTACGTGCATAAAATAGAGAAAGAGAAGATCACTGATTTGGGCTTACAATTTAAAAAGTTAGAAAAAGAACAAATTAAAACCTCTCAATTCAATACCAAATTGGAAATTCTGAAAATAAAAGGAAAGATTAATGAAATTGAAAATGAGAAAAAATCAAATTAATAAATAAAACTATGAGTTGATTTTATAAAAAACCCAAACAAAATAGATAAGCCTTTCATTAATTTAATTAGAAAAAGGAAGCAAGAAAATCAAATTCTTACTCTCAAAAATGAAAAGGGAAAACTTTCCACCAACAAAGAGGTACTTAGAGCAATAAGTAGGAGTTTCTTTGCCCAACTTTATGCCAATAAATTTGATAATGTAAATGTAAATGAAAAGGTCAAGAATTTCAAGGGAATTAATGAAAAAAAAGGCTGATGAGAGTGGCTTTGCTGTACCAGATCTAAAACTATATTATAAAGCAGCGGTCATCAAAACCATTTTGTATTGACTAAGAAACAGAGTAGACAATCAGTGGAATAGGATAGGATCACAGGACAAACTAGGCAATAACTATAATACTCTAGTGTTTGGTCAACCCAAACCAGACCCCAAACTATATTATGAAGCAGCAGCCATCAAAACCAATGGGTACTGGTCAGAAACAGAGAGGTTCTTCAGGGGAATCAGTTAGATTCAGAAGACACAACAGTCTATGGTTTGAGTAATCTGATGTTTGGCAAACCCAAAAACCCCAGCTTCTGGAAGAAGATCTCACCATTTTACAAAAATCACTGGGAAAATTGGAAAACAGTATGGCAGAAACTCGCCACTGAAAAACATCTAACACCCTTTATCAAGATATGGTCAAAATGGGGTCATGATTTAGACGTAAAGAGTGACACTGTAAGCGAATTAAAAAAAAAAGGACAATCTACCCTCAGATCTGGGGAGAAGGAAGAAATTTATGCCCAAAGAAGAACTAGAGACCATTATGAAAGATGAAATGGACACCTGTGAGAACATGAAACTCGAAATCAACACACACTATGTTCACATCATTTTTGTGGGGTTTTTTTGTTTGTTTGTTTTAATCTCTCCCATAGTTATTCCCTTTCTCTCTGATTTTTTTTCTCCCAACACGATTCATAAAGCAGTGTGTGCTAAAGTAAACAAAAAAATTTAAAAATAAAATAAAATTAAGCAATAAATACAACCACATGATTAATTAATTGAAAACCAATAATTGGTAAATCAATAAGTTGATTATTAATTGATTAAATTGATAGAATGACATTAATTACTAGCTCAACAAAATTTAATGAATTAATAAACTAATAAACTATGTAAGGCATTGAAGCTAATTAAGAGAAGCTTGACAGAATTAATAAATTTTAAAAGAAAGATTGATGGGGATATTAAGTTCATAACTAAAATTATTAATTAAAATTATCAAAAACAAATCAATTAAAAACTAGATCCTCAAACAATGTCTCTTCCTTGGGCCCTGGATGAGGCATGAGAACACATGCATATGAATCCTTGTGGCTTTGCCATTTACTACTAGGTAATTCAATTAATAAAATTAATCAATTACAGGTAGAATTAATAATCATTGAATTGATATATTCTATTAATCATTAGTTTGTAAAATTAATTAACTGAATAAATAGTAAAGTTTAATAACTAAATGAATGTAATTTAGTTTAAATTAGTGGAGTGTTTATTAGATAAATTAATTTAATCAGTAAAAAACTCAACATATTTAATGATTGATGAAAATTTTTTTAAATTAAAATTAATCAGATAAATTAATAGAAAGTCAATAGAAAAATCCAAAAGCAATGTGACTCTCCTTGGCTCTCTCTTGCTATCTCTTTTTTTTATTTTCTGACTTTTCCTCTCTCTCTCTCTTTTCCCTGTTTTTCTATGTCTGATTCTTCCTCTACTTTTCACTCTCTTTAACTCTGGCTCTATCTCCTCCCTCTCTCTCTCTCTCTCTCTCTCTCTCTCTCTCTCTCTCTCTCT
>JAJPUD010034483.1:0-10812 GCA_023553655.1 Myrmecobius fasciatus
TTTTTTTTTGCAAAGGTCAATGTTGAAAGGTCACTCATATGTTTTGCAAATAAAAAGCTTTATTAAAAAAAAAGAAAATGACTATGAATTCAATAACACTTTTAAATGAATTTATATTTTATAAATTACAGGGAAGAAAGTCTAGGGAAAAATTCCCATTAGAAAGAAATGGTCCTTAAGTAATATAGAAAGGACACAAAGTTCATCATACTGCATATTTTGTTGGCACTAAATAAGGATCAAAATGATAATGACTGATATATCTATATCTATATGAATTTTCAGATCATTTGCAGTAATTCTATGTGACCTATAGGTTAAGAACCATTGAACTAAGTAATTTCCAATGTCCATTCTGGCTCCAGGATTTTGTGGTTACGTTCCTTAAGCATTTGGGAGAGAAGCCCAGATATCAGACTAAATTGATTTAATACCTTTTTGGTAAGTAGGATGAGGAAGATGCTGTGCTTAATGCTTCCTGAAAATTGGGGCATTGTGGTATAGCGAACAGGGTCCAATATTTACCAGCTGTGAGATAATTGGAAAGTCACTTCTCAAAGTTTCCATTTTGCCGTCTGTAAAATGGGACTAATAATACTTGCACTACCACACAAGATGATGAGGATGGTGGTTTTTTAAAACTATGAAGTGCTATATAAATGTGAGTTGTTATTTCTGGATTAGTACCAGTAATGTTGACCCAGCCTAATTGTGACTTACTCTGGGAATATTGTGACAAAAATGTATGAGAACTGTGGACTGCAGCCATGGAATGATTCATGGGTGGACCTGAAGCATAATTCTGGAACTTGACCTTTGACTGTTTCTATGAAAATAAATCTTTATTGCTAAATGCCAGCGAGGGAAGCTGCAGCCATTGGAAAATTGTTAAGGGTGTGGTTCTTGCATTTTTATTTCACCAGGGAATCATTTATTTCTTAGAAATAAATTAGCATTTAGCAATTTAATTAAAATATTTTCCATAATCTGGAAAGAGGATCAATAAAGCACAGAACTGGGAATTCACCCATGTATTAGGAAAGATGGTGGGCATGTGGTGGTCTAGAGTCCTTAAGATATACCCTGAGATTAATTATCCAGTGCCAGATTGAGAAACTGCCACTAATTGGCAAAGGGAGAGAAAAGAAGAGAAGTCTAGAGGAAAGGTGTTGTGGTGTAATACATGGAGCACTGGTCTGAGCATCAGGAGACCTGGATCTTGTTCTGGCTTTGTAAGTAATGCAGTGTGCTATTGGGCAGGCCACTTTACTGCTCAGGATCACTACATTTTCTTCTGAAACTTAAATGGTTGGACTGATTTTGAATTCCTTTCAGTCTGACCATCCTTTCCTAGTTCTTTCTGTAATTTTATGCAGAGATAGAGGAGAGAATGTCTCCTACATTCTAAACTCTAGTAAGAGTTTACCACTTTTTGTGGAGAAGGTGGCTTGTTCTTAGGTTGTAGGTATTTGTTTTGGGCATAGTTTCTACAAGGGGATGAAAGAATGCTAAAGCTGAAAAGAACCTTATTTATAATCTGGTCCAGCAATTCTCAAAGTGTGGTCCAGGGGTCTTTAAGACCTATTTGGAGGTGAGGTCCACAAGGTCAACCTGTTTTCTCAAATTGATATTTTAGCTTAACTTCTAATATAGTAAATATATAATCCATGTTAACAGAAACATTAGGGGGGATCTCAGTAAGTTTTAAGAGGTTAAAGGGGTCTTGAGACCAAAAAGTTAGAGAACCTCTGATGTAGTCCATTGCCTTAAATGATTAAACTGAGCCTTTCAGAGATTATTGATTTACCAATTAAATGACAGGACTGGGATTCCTTAGGGTCAGAGTAGGTCCTATAGGGGTATTCCAGGGGAAGTTGCTTCAGAGAAGCATCTATTTTTTTTAAATAGTATTTTATTTTTCCAAATACATGCAAAGATAGTTTTCAGCATTCACCTTTGCAAAACCTTGTATTCCAAAATTTTCTCCTTTTCTCCTCCCTCTCCCTTCCCCAAGACAGCAAGCAATCTGATTTGTTAAACATGTGCAATTCTTCTAAATATATTTCCATATTTGTCACAAGAAGCATCTATTCTTGACTTTAATCCTGAGTAGTATAGTGGATAAGATTCCAAGGGGAAACCTGGGTTGGCTTGATGGGAGAAAATTTGGCCTAGAAGCATATTCTAAGAGAGTTGCATAGGGTTCAGCTGTCCCTGAGAAGATAACTCAGAGATTGGTATTCCTTCTCCTAACCTCCTCTTATCTTTCTTTTCCTCCTATTTCCTCCCTTTATGGAGAGCCACTCCCTTGTGTCTCCGGTCTTTAATGGCCCAGCCTTACTGAAAAGATAACCTTTCCATTTAGAGATGCTTTGTCTCTTTGCCAATTCTTAGTTCTTTAAAGTCTATTGGAGTCAGGTAGACTAGTAGGAATGCAGAAGAAAGTGGCTCAGCTGATCGTTTTTTGGGGAAATGAATATTTCTGAGTAAGAGTAAGGCATAATACAATAAGTGTTAAATGTAAATGAGTACTTTAGATAGGGGTTAGGTTATACTGTATGTGCCTCCTGGGATAAAGGTGAGGGTGGAAGGTAACTGAGAGAACTCCAAGGGGGGGGGGGAGGATAACATTTGGAATTGGGAATCTTATGAATAGAGACTTGATGAAGACATATGCATAACTCAGTAGTGCTCCCTACAGGGTAGGTATCACTTTCCAGGTTGATTCTAGTATTAATTGGCTTTCCAGAGATTTGAGAAGTAGTGTATAGTGAAAATAATGTCCATTGAAATCTTAGAAACCTGTGTTCAAATCCTGACTCTGGTACTTGCTGCTTGTGAGAGTAGACTAGTTATTTTCCTTTGGCAGGTCTCAGTTGTCTATAAAGTGAGACAATTGGACATGATGATCAGGAGGGTTTCTTTTAATTCTAAATCTGTGATACTGTAACCTCTGGATTTAAGATACTTCAAGTGCTCATAGAATGTCCTGAAATCAAACTTGGTTTGCAGGTTCAGAGCTGGCCATTGAGATCTGTCTGTCTAAATCTGATTTAGAATTAAATTGACTATTGAAGTCTTGAAGTTTATTCGAGGATATGTCCTAGGAGGGAGGAAATGCTCTTAAGCTTTGTGGCTTGGTGCCAGTAGCTGGTGATCACAGAATCATAGATTTTAAGCTTGAAGGGACCTCAGAAGTCTAGATCTAGCCTAATTGCTTTGTTTTACAGGTGAAGTCCCAGAGATTCATCCTTCAAACCTCTTAGCCTTTTCTTGCCATTGGCCATTCAGTCTTTCTGGATGGTTCATGTGGCCAGTAAGTTATGGCTACTGGCCACATGAACCATCCAGAAAGCCATAACTAGCTGGCAACTAGTTGCCTGTGTGCCATTTGCCTGGTGCTTACCAATCAAGTGGGGGTTCTGGGTACTAGACATAATTCTTTTTGCAGAAGTAAGGCATGTAATGTGGAATCCCAGCTGGAGATGTGCCAGGATAAGTTGGGGTGTTGTTCTTCCTACAGCCCTAAGTGAAAAGATTTTGTAGAAAGTTCTCAATACCACGATATGCCTCTCAGGGCCAAACTGACTCAGAAATAGGTAAGAGGCTGGCCTCATTTAACAAGGGGGTGTGCTGTGTTAGTTCAGCCTTTCTGCATACTTAGATGGGAAGGAAAGACTGTCCAAAGGACATTGTTTCATTGCTGTTCATGTTGTGGAGACTTCCCTAGTAAAAAGATACTTATTTGTCTTTCTTGGGTCAAAGCATGATGTATGGAATTGCCTGTGAGAAATCCAAATTTCCGGATTGAGGGAGGCCAACTAGTGTCCTAGACAGAATGTGGTGCAATCAGAGGCCTAGATCAGAAGGTGACACACTCAACCAACTGCATCCTCCTGTGCCACTCTTTTCTATTCTTTTGACTTCAGTTTCCCTGTAAGTGAAGTGAGGGAGTTCTTAGATTCTGACATTCCAGTTTCTATTTGGGGAGTGAAGGGCAGAAGTTACTGTTGTATTGTTTGATGGGACAAAGAGACTTCTGTTCTTATGTTTGAATCTTGTTAAAACTTAAAAAGCATCAGCCAGTGTTGTTTAAGACATGTTGTTAATGTGTTTAACCCCACCTTTAAAAATTATGGCAGATTGCCTTTATATTTATATAATCCACTTTAACATGAAACACATTTCTTAGTTCTTACTGAGTCTTCTAGGACCTGCTATACTTAAGAATATTTGGAGCAAATCATTTCTCTTTGTTTTTTATCCCACTGATTTCCTAGCCTCTGCCAGGAAAGATCATGACTTAAGAAAGAAGGCACCTCTCCTTACTCTGGTGCTTGCTTTAGTCTGAGAGGGAATGTTGACTCTCCTCTTCCAGGTCAGCTTTCTAGCTCCTGAGTCAGATCTTTGCGTAGTGGTTTTATTGTTGAGTTTGAAGTATTGTGAAGTCCTTAATTTCACCATGGCTAGAGGTGACAAGAGCAAGCAAATTTACTAGTGGGGAGGGAGGGGAACTCACAAACACAAGCATATGTACAGTGTCGGGTCAGCAACATAACTTGTAGATAAAGATACTTTCTATAGCACTATTTTAACATGTCACCAGGTATTTATTAAGCACCAACAAGCATGCCTTGTCTTCAAGGAATTGAAATCTGAGATTTCAGGCATATATATAAAATATTGATTGATAAATCAAGAGGTGGGGGAGGAAGATAGGTGCTAATAACTAGAAGGAATCTGGAAAAAGCCTCATCGCTTAGGTGAGCTTTGAGGAAAAACTAGGGATTCTAAGAGATGATAGAAAGAAGTGCATTTTGTAATTGTTTTTAGTTTTCTGGAAAGTTGAAGATCAATTTGTATTTGTAATTACTTTATTTTCTACCTGGTATGTAGTTCTTGGAAATTTTGTCATCAATGTTAGGATTTTCTTATACCAGGGGAAAAAGGGATCTAAATGATCATCAAGTTAACAATTTTCTAGAATCTTTAGCAGTTTCCCAGTCAGTCATCTGCCAAGCAATAATATTGACTTTTAACTGGAGCAT
Source organism: Myrmecobius fasciatus (assembly GCA_023553655.1). Taxonomy (NCBI): domain Eukaryota; kingdom Metazoa; phylum Chordata; class Mammalia; order Dasyuromorphia; family Myrmecobiidae; genus Myrmecobius; species Myrmecobius fasciatus. The sequence goes on from JAJPUD010034483.1 coordinate 5,049, forward strand.
TTATAACACCTTGAGAAGCAGCTGTTTCTCATGTAACAATATATAACATACCTGAAGAATTAGTATACCTTTGGTTTCTCAACAGAGAGGTTTGTGATAGAAACTTCTAGGTGAGAAAGTAGTTAAATAAATATAATCTAAACCTCTTTTTTGTATAGTTTGTTTTGTTTTGTTTTGTTTTACTATAGAAATAGTTTAGGCAAATCTTGCTTTTTAACATATGGGCAAACTCAGTCTAGGGAAAAAGTAAAGTACTAAGGATCACATAGAAAGTTGAGGGTAGTTCTAGGAGAACTCAGGCCTCCCTATTCATGGTTCCTTCAGTTTCACCTCAATAGAGAGAAACTTCCACTTCCTACGAGACATAATTGGTAATCACCCATCCCAGCCAGAAAAACAAAACATAGTACATGTATCTGGCACATCCCTACAACAGCTCTCTAATTTTTATATTGCCAGAATACAAGAGACTTGTATTTCCCATGAACTAACAATGCTTCCTAGCTTTGTTTATAAACAGTATCTGTGGGCTTGCGTTTTGTGCTTTATATATAGAGAGGTGGTTAATAATTTCAGAATTAACAAATATTGGAGAAATAAATTTGGAATGAGGAAAGCATGCTTTTCTCTTAATGTATCTTGTAATGAAAATGATTATGAAAGGATTGAGTTCTCTTTGGTTCTCAGATCAGAGCTTTTGACTCATCTCCTAAATCCTGAGAATTAGGAGTTATTCACCATTTGCCCTTTTCTGGAAACAGTTTTCCCACTGAGTATGTTAGATCAGTCTAATAATTTTGCCCAGGAAACAGCATAACTATTTAATCTTACATACTTTATGAAACATATGGTTAACTTCCTAATTAGGTTGTCAAAAATATGTGAAATACTTTAAAATAAAAGCAGCGTTGCATGATCCTGGCTTCTAGGTTTCATTTTCCTCTACTATAAAATGAGGATCATAGATTTGATGATCTCTAAAGTCTTTTTCATATCTTGACACTCTGTTGCAAATTGAAGACTTAACAATCTTTGTTGTGTTACACTCCTTTCATTTGCATCTGTCATTTGAGCCTGATGTTGTAGACCATTCTGTCTTCAGAAGCTCCTAGGCTGTTTCAATTTGTAATTAAACTTTCCTCTTGAAAACTCAGAATACTGATTCTCCAGTAGAAACTCAGTGGACAGAGGACTAGCCTTTGGGAGACTTTGAGTTGTCCTGCCCCTAACATAGTTTAGTTCTGTAATCTTGGGCCTATCACATAAACTCTGTATGCAAGGAAAACTCTCTAAAGACTATGTTACAGAAGAATTATTAAGCTGCATTCTGCAAGGGAATTTCCAGATTCATATGAATATAGATTCTGACCTCCCTAAATGCCCTAAAACTTGTTTGTTTTTTTTTTTAATAAAGCTTTTTATTTACAAAACATATGAGTGATTTTTCTACATTGACCTTTGCAAAAACTTTTTTTTTCCCAAGCTGTTCCACTCCTTCCCCCCGCCCCCCACCCCTAGATGACAGGTAATCTAATACATGCTAAATAGGATAAATTATATGACAAATACAATACATGTATACATATCTATACAGTTATCTTACTGCACAAGAAACATCAGATCTAGAAAGAGAAGAAAAAAACAACCTAAGAAAGAAAACAAAATGCATGGAAATATTCACAGAAAGCGTTAAAATGCTGTGTTGTGGTTCACACTCAGTTCCCACAGGCCTCTCTCTGGATATATGTGACTATCTTCATCGCTGAACAACTGGTTTGAATCACATCATTGTTGAAGAGAACCATGTCCATCAAAATTGATCATCGTATAGTCTTGTTGCTGTGTATAATGTTCTCCTGGTTCTGCTGATTTCACTCAGCATCAGTTTATGCAAGTCTCTCCAGTCCTCTCTGAAATCGTCCTGTTGGTCGTTTCTTACAGAACAATAATATTCCATAATATTCATATACCATAATTTATTCAGCCATTCTCCAATTGATGGGCATCCTTTCAAATTCCAGTTTCTTGCCACTACAAAAAGGGCTGCCACAAACATTTTTGCACATGTGGGTCCCTTTCCCTCCTTTAAAATCTCTTTGGGATATAGGCCCAGTAGAAACATTGCTGGGTCAAATGGTATGCACAATTTGACAACTTTCTGAGCTTAGTTCCAAATTGCTCTCCAGAATGGTTGGATCCGTTCACAGTTCCACCAACAATGTATCAGTGTCCCAGTTTTTCCATATCCCCTCCAACAGCTATCATTATCATTTCCTGTCATTTTAGCCAATCTGACAGGTGTGTAGTGGTATCTCAGAGTTGTCTTAATTTGCATTTCTCTGATCAATAGTGACTTGGAGCACCTTTTCATGTGCCCGGAAATAGTTTCAATTCCTTCGTCTGAAAATTGTCTGTTCATATCTTTTGACCATTTGTCAATTGGAGAATGGCTTGAATTCTTATATATTTGAGTCAATTCTCTATATATTTTAGAAATGAGGCCTTTATCAGAACCTTTGGATGTAAAAATATTTTCCCAGTTTACTGCTACCCTTCTAATCTTGTCTGCATTCATTTTGTTTGTACAAAAACTTTTCGACTTGATATAGTCAAACTTATCTATTTTGTGATTAATGATGACCTCTAGTTCTTTTGGTCACAAATTCCTTCCCCCTCCACAGGTCTGAGAGGTAAACCATCCTACATTGTTCTAATTTGTTTATAATATCATTCTTTATGCCTAGATCATGAATCCATTTTGACCTTATCTTGGTATATGGTGTTAGGTGTGGGTCACTGCCTAATTTCTTCCATACTAGTTTCCAATTATCCCAGCAGTTTTTGTCAAATAGTGAGTTTTTATCCCAAAAACTGGGGTCTTTGGGTTTATCAAACACTAAATTACTATTGTCATTGAGTATTTTGTCCTGTGAACCTAACCTATTCCACTGATCCACTACTCTATTTCTTAGCCAGTACCAAATGGTTTTGGTGACCACTGCTTTATAATATAGTTTTAGATCTGGTGCTGCTAGGCCACCCTCATTTGCATTTTTTTTTCATTAAATCCCTTGAAATTCTTGACCTTTTGTTTTTCCAGATGAATTTTGTTGTTATTTTTTCTAGGTCAGTTAAATAATCTCTTGGGAGTTTGATTGGTATAGCACTAAATAGATTAGTTTAGTTAGTATTGCCATCTTTATTATATTCGCTCGACCTATCCAAGAGCACTTGATGTTTTCCCAATTGTTTAGATCTGACTTTATTTGTGTGGAGAGTGTTTTGTAGTTTTGCTCATATAGATCCTGACTTTCCCTTGGCAGATATATTCCCAAATATTTTATACTATCAAAAGTTATTTTGAATGGATTTTCTCTTTGTATCTCTTGCTGTTGCATTTTGTTGGTGATGTATAAAAATGCTGATGATTTATGTGGATTTATTTTGTATCCTGCAACTTTGCTAAAGTTGTGGATTAATTCTAATGGTTTTTTAGTTGATTCTCTAGGATTCTCTAAGTAGACCATCATATCATCTGCAAAGAGTGATAATTTGGTTTCCTCATGACCTACTCTAATTCCTTTAATCTCTTTTTCTTGTCTTATTGCCAAGGCTAGCATTTCTAATACAGTATTGAATAGTAATGGTGATAGTGGGCAACCTTGTTTCACCCCTGATCTTACTGGGAATGGTTCCAGTTTATCACCATTACATATGATGCTAGCTGATGGTTTTAAATAGATGCTACTGACTATTTTAAGGAAAAGTCCCTTAATTCCTATACTCTATAGTGTTTTTAATAGGAATGGATGTTGGATTTTATCAAATGCTTTTTCTGCATCTATTGAGATTATCATATATTTTTTGTTAATTTGGTTATTGATATAGTCAATTATGCTAATAGTTTTCCTAATATTGAACCATTCCTGCATTCCTGGTATAAATCCTACTTGGTCATGGTGTATTATTCTGGGAATGATTTTCTGTAATCTCTTTGCTAATATTTTATTTAAGATTTTTGCATCAATATTCATTAAGGAGATTGGTCTATAATTTTCTTTCTCTGTTTTTGTTTTACCTGGTTTAGGTATCAGTACCATGTCTGTATCATAAAAGGAGTTTGGTAGGAGTCCTTCATTCCCTATTTTTTTGAATAGTTTATATAATATTGGAGTTAATTGTTCTTTAAATGTTTGGTAGAATTCACATGTAAATCCATCTGGTCCTGGGGATTTTTTCTTAGGGAGTTGATTAATGACTTGTTCTATTTCTTTTTCTAAAATGGGACTATTTAAGTAATTTATTTCCTCTTCTGTTAATCTGGGCAATCTATATTTTTGTAGATATTCCTCCATTTCATTTAGGTTATCAAATTTATTGGCATACAGTTAGGCAAAGTAACTCCTGATTATTGCTCTAATTTTCTCTTCATTGGTGGAAAGTTTCATTTTTGAGACTAACAATTTGATTTTCCTCTTTCCTTTTTCTAATTAAATTAACTAGAGGTTTATCTATTTTGTTGGTTTTTTCATAAAACCAACTTGTAGTTTTATTTATTAATTCAATAGTTTTTTTACTTTCAATTTTACTAACCTCTCCTTTTATTTTTAGGATTTCAAGTTTAGTATTTGATTGGGGGTTTTTAATTTGTTCTTTCTCTAGCTTTTTTAGTTGCAAGCCCAATTCATTGATTTTCTCTGTCTTTATTTTATGCAAAGAAGCATCTAGAGATATAAAATTTCCCCTTATTATAGCTTTGGCTGTATCCCACAAATTTTGGTATGTTGTCTCATTATTGTCATTCTCTTGGATGGAATTAGTAATTGTGTCTGTAATTTGCTGTTTCACCCATTCATTCTTTAGGATAAAATTATTTAGTTTCCAATTGGTTTTTGGTCTATTTTCTCCTGGCCTTATATTGCCTGTGATTTTTATTCCGTCATGATCTGAAAAAAATACATTTATTATTTCTGCCTTCCTGCATTTGATTTTGAGGTTTTTGTGTCCTAACACATGGTCAGTTTTTGTATAAGTTCCATGGACTGCTGAGAAAAAAGTAAACTCCTTTCTGTCTCCATTTAATTTCCTCCAAAGATCTATCATACCTAACTTTTCTAACATTTTGTTTAACTCCTTAACTTCTTTCTTATTTATTTTGTGGTTTGATTTATCAAGTTCTGAGAGAGGGAGGTTGAGATCCCCCACTATTATAGTTTTGCTGTCTATTTCTTCTTGCATCTCTCTGAACTTTTCCTCTAGGAATTTCCATGCTATACCACTTGGTGCATATACGTTTAGTATTGATATTGCTTCATTATCTATGGTACCCTTTAGGAAGATATAATTTCCTTCTTTGTCTCTTTTAATTAAGTCTATCTTTGCTTTTACTTGGTCTGAGATCAGGATTGCTACCCCTGCTTTTTTTTGTTCACCTGAAGCATAATAGATTCTGCTCCAGCCTTTTACCTTCACCCTGTATGTATCTCTATGTTTTAGATGTGTTTCTTGTATACAACATATTGTTGGATTCTGGTTTTTAATCCACTCTGCTATCTGCTTCTGCTTTAAGGGAGAGTTCATTCCATTCACATTCACAGTTAAAATAACTAATTCTGTATTTCCTGCCATCTTATTTACCCTAGCTTATGCTTTTCTCTTTCTTATCCCCTTTCCCTCCTTCCTACTATTTTGCTTTTGATAACCTCTTCCCTCAAACAATCCTTCCCCTTTAGAGCCCCACCCACCCCTTTTTTCCCCCTTTCCC